>VZRN01011464.1:6153534-6188057 GCA_013397935.1 Dasyornis broadbenti | reverse complement strand
TGCTACACAATGGTGTGGAAGGTTAAATTGAAAAAACGCCCTATAATTATTATGTGAACCAAATTCAAGCTTGGCAAGTATAGTTATCTTTATATCATGAGGGTCTCTTTTTTTGGAGTAGATACAGGTGTGATAGGCACTTCTGGGAAATTGCCCCTTTCTGTAGAAGATAAAACTTTGAAAGCTGGGATCACTTGTGAACTGGAGAGTAAGCAAGCAGAGGAAGGCTTTCAAATTTTCCTTTATTTTTTGAAAGGTAAACTGGCAGCAGTAGCTATTGGATTTCTCTAAGCAGATAACTTTTTCTGAAAGGATTTCTGGAAATGACTTAAATGCACAGTTTTCAGTCTTTATCATGGTATGAAACACGTATTGAAAGAACAGCATATAGCAGTTACTGATATTATCATTAAAAAGTAGATTCTTTCCCTTGATTCCATAGTTGTAAGACATACCTCCAGGATTTCTTATTTGAAAAGGAATAATTAGGAAATAGGGTTATTTTTTCTTAGCACTTACAGGATTTCAGCCAATAAGAAGGCCATAAGGAAGCAAGTTTTCTGGGACTATCAGTGATAGTTCACTGTCTACATATAAAGGGTCTTTCACCTAACTGTACAATAATGACCTAAACCACTGAAAGTTGAAAAATCAAGTCTAATTTTAAAATACTTATATGTGACAAATTCTTGAAGCAATTTGGGTTTCTGATTCTATTTATAACCTGAGTAGTCTATCTCTGATGTGAGTAATTCAAAAGTTAGGTATCTCCTGGACCTTCTGGATCCTTGATACTTTTATTTTGTCTTCTCTAGTTAATGATAGCACCAGTGGCTAACCCAGACCCCTACAGTCTCTTTATCTTAATCCTGTTGTTTAAGAGTGGGAAATACCTTTAGATCATCTGCTCTCTTTAGTGACTTAGTCTTGATCATTAGTAGCAGTGGTTAATATATTTCAGACCTCATAGCAGGATTCTTTTGTTGCTTCATAAGCAGTAGAAGAATTTACATTCTTCCCCAGGAAAGGAATTATACCATTTATATGGAATATTAAGGCCCCAGTCAGCCAAGAAGCTCATGGTGGAGGATTATTCCAACCCCAGTATGGCCTGTTCTAGACTTACATACACAGAAGAGTTAGTCCTAATTTACAGGCATGCATGTTTGGTCAACCCCGCTGGATGATGCTCTGTATCCCCAGATATACAGCTACTTCCAAAAGAGTTGGGGAACAACTAAATTCTGTCTCCCTTTCTTTCACAAAGATCCTCTCCTTCTTTTTTCTAATGCACTCCAAACTCTCACAAAACTTTCAGAAATGTAACTATTAGAGTGTAATTTCCTACCCTTTGTCAAGATTGATATTGGGGTGATGTTCAGTTCTTATCCAACAGATCATTTAATAGATCACCTGATTTGGAAAGTATCCTTGCTTAAGGTAATCAGAATTATTAAATAAATCATCTTATGGATGTCATAATGATAAGTGTAATAAATCCATTAGTTCAAGTGTTTTCCAAATTTCATACAAAATGTGCCATATAATACTGAATTTCTCCAGCTCTCCCTCTCCTTGAATACCCTCATAGAGAATAAAGTTATTTTGCTGCGGAGGGTCATAAGTGTGGCTTGAGTGATTACGACCCAAGTGAAATGAGTGTTTTTAAGGATCAAGTTTGCTTGTTCCCTTTAGGAATACAAAATTAGATGTTGCAATGGCCCCAAACAATGACACAGAGCTTGCTTAATCTGCAGAATTACTAGTAATGTAGGTGATGTCTGAAGAAGGGCTTTGCTTTTTATTCCATGAGGATACTGTGCCTTTAGAGGGAAGAACAAACTGGATTTTGATTAAAACAATGGAAGCTTTTTGAAAAGCTTCACTCATACTCTTTTTTTTTTCTGGAAAACAACTTTAGCTTTCAGCTGCTGCAGTCACTGTGTTTCCAACCAAGGATTGAGGCCCCTAAAATCAGTGGTTTGGATCCAATACTTTTTTCTAATTTATCTAAAATTTCCCTTATTATGTCTAAATAGATGTTCTTATTTAAGCATATCATGACAGCAGAGACATTCTTTAAAGAGGTGGACAGAACACAGAATAGGTGAATATGAAATGGTGAGGCTAGGCATGAAAAACAAGTTTTCAATTGCTAGCACAGTGAGATTTAATGATAACTTTAATGAGATTGTGGTGACATGAAATGTGCCTATTTTTAATATGTTGATGGATAGAACTGTATGATATCCTTGCCTGTAATAAAAGAGACCAAGAAAGCAAGTGCCCTGCAACTCTATGCCACATCATTTGGACATCCCATTCATATTCATTTTAATGGAAATTACACGCCAAATTACTAAGCTAATTTTGAAAACGTGTTTTGCTATTTCAAAATTTTACAGGACCTTCAGAGAATGTGTGTTGTGTTGTCAGATACATCTCCCTGTGAGCTAGATATCGTTCAAAATCATGACATTTTGAACCAACATTTTCAAAACCAGATGGCTAGAACTAGATTCTGAGATTCATATTTAGGAACCTATTGAGTTTTCAGAAGTGCAAGCTTTAAAAATGGAGACTTCAGTAACAACAGAAAAGCTGATAGGCAGACTTTGAAATGAAAAGCATTCAGAAGTAGCTGTGTGTCCAAACTCTGAAGAGCAAGGTACTTGTATCATAAGCAGAATTCCTTCAATTTCTGTTACATGATCTTTTTCATGAATCAAATCCTCAAAATCCTCTGCTCTTTTCCATTGTATTGATGGAAATGATTAGCTTTCTTACACTTATTTAATTAAACGAAAGAATCATTTGTGAAGCTGGATGCTCCTTGTGCAGATTGAAGTGGCAAATTAGGCTGCTTACTTTTACAATTAAATCACCCATTTTATTTTCCTTAAATTTATTAATTTTTTTTTTTTTTTTGGCTGGCATGGCATGGACAGCCTATTTCCATCTGTTCCCCATTTCAAGAAGACATCATTAACCCCACTATTCCGGTAGAATGAATGAAATAAACCATGGTAAAGAAGAAGGTCCTTTCAAATTCTTTTAAAAATCCCCAAAGTCTGTGGAACAGACATGCTTTTTTGAACAAGTTTCAGAACAGTAACATGATTTACTGCATTTTCAACTCAAACTGTATCTATGTTTAATCACCACTATATGTGATGTCAAGGTGAATGTAGAGATGGAAAGAAAAGCAGAACATATAAATATTTCAGGGATTTATAGATAAGGGATTTAAGCATTTGCAGTGGCAAATCACCTCTAGAAATTTTGTTTGGTAGTTTCCAGCTTTTGGAATCTGCAATAGGTAGATTTTCCATGATAATTGATGAGGAAAGGTTGCCTTATCCTTCAGCCAACATTGCCCTTCTAGGCAACCTGGACATCATTCCAGTAAGACCTACCACAAGAATGTGTATCCTTCTACAAGTAATTATTTTATTCAGTTTCAGAGGTTACTCAGGTTTTGGTTGAACATATAGAACGTAACTCATCAGTGAATGACAGAATCACTTATGATTCATACTTACATGGCTATTGTGAATTCATCTTTGGGAATTACAGATGAGAGATCGAAAAACGTCCTCCTGTCTGGATTGAGTGTATTTCTGAGATGACAATCAGTAGTGAAACTGGGTTGTGAAGCAGAAAGGCGAGTTTTGCTAAAGAAAAGGAAAACAGGTAAATCTAGCCATCCCTCTGTCCTCTGATTCAGGAAACAATTGTCCTATGACTGCTTAATAGTAGCTTTTGGACCCTCCTTCATGGTTTGGTTACAGGTAATGTCATAATTACAAAGTGAATTTGAGGAAAAGTGGAGTTAAACCATGGCTGCTCTTCTTTCATTTGATCAGCCATTTGGATCTCTTGAAGGGTCTTTAATTAGAAAACAAGGCCCTGGAGGAAGTGACAGTTATCTGTATCTGTATAATTGTTGCTGGTCAACAGTCAGGCCTACAATGCCATTAAAGGGTTAAATATAAGGTTTTCTTTTTGTTTGTTTTGTTTTTTGTTTGTTTGTTTGTTTGTTTGTTTGTTTGTTTGTTTGTTTGTTTTAATCAGTAAATGTTACGTGTATATCATAGCTATCTACATCAGAAATAACATCTCCATGCCTCTTTTATAAACAGAGGGAAAAGGCACATTTCTTCAATGTGTTTTAGACATCCAACTTAGGATGAACTTAATAGGGACATGGCTGCTTCTTTGCACTGACTGTGACAGGGGCCTTGCTAACTAGTTTAGAAGCAGTCACTAACATTTAGTCATATCAATCACACCTAGATTTCTTAACACATTGTATATTTCCTCAGTGCTAAAACTGCCTCTGTAATTTATGTACTCCATGAATAAAAGAACAACCAAAAAGGTGGAGACTTGTAAAACAATGGAACTTGAAACAGTCTAGATACCAGAAAATTCTTCTTTTATCAGGGATGTTTACACTTCATGCATGAAAAGCAATATTTGTTAACATTGTTGTTGGATCAGTTAGGCGTAGAGATTAAAAACACATGCAATTTTCTAACCAAAAGGAAAAGAACAGGAACTAAACCCCTCAGAGAACAATGATTGTAGTTTCTGGAGGTGATGTTGAGTCATCAACAGATTTCTGCTCCTGGAAGAATGTTTAGGAAGTGAAAGTGCAGTCTTGAGTACTGCAACCAGCCAGAATAACAACCAGACAAGATCAAGTGATACGATCTGACTATGTCTGTGTCTTCTCAAAAAAAAAAAAGAGTGGGTTTTTTGGTATTTTTTTCTCCTTATGGTGATTGTCCTTAAGAATTTATCACTATTTAAGACAGATCTGTGAAGGAATCCCCATTACATAGCATAGATGCAACCTCAGCCAACAATTCTAGCAATTTATTCTGAACTTTCACGAGTGTCTAAAAATTTTGTCTTTTAATGTTAAATCCAGAAAAATTGCTTTTATCATTTTTATCTATTATGTGGCCAGGAATTTTCTAGGATTCTCACAAAAAAATTGTTCAAAGATTATGTCATTTATACTCAATGTGTCACAAGCCAGAAAGTGATGAGAGGAGAGGAAAGCATGACAATGAGGTCATACAATTACCCAGAAGAAGAACTTATGAAATGGTCCTGGTTTTTCCTCCTCTTTTCTTCAGTTAGTCTGATTTTCCAACAATGGGTCTATGAACTAAAGAAGCAAGCACGGGCACAGTGAATAGGGGTGAAAAAAGTGCAAGAACGTGTAAGAAATTGTGAAGGAATGTACACTCTGAAAGAGAGGCTGGTAATGGCTGTGTGATGTATGATTGGAAAGCAAGAAGAAATGTTGGAATTATATTATGGATGCATTAAAGGATATGGTCATTGCAGAACGTTTAGAGGGATGTGGTTATTAAAGGAAGTGTAGACAACCTGCTTTGATTATACTGGACTTCATGGACAAATTAATCTAGATGAGATATTCTACAGAAGAGTATGAATGAGATCATAATTCTAAAAGTTCTGGAGGACAGACATGTAAATTCTAGACATGGCAGATAAAAATCCATATAAATAAGTAAGGAAGTAAACATGGAAAAGGGACAGTCCTGATGTAATGGTTGATAATGAGGAAATAGAGCTGCCAGTGGGGCTGCTGACAGAGCAGTTAGAGAAATGAGCAGTAAAGAACAATCATGGGGGCCAGGGAGAAGCTGGCTGCCAAGAAGAAGGGAAATGACTAAATGCATTAAGAACAACAGGAAGACCAAACAGGCTTTGAGCCAGGCCAGAAAAGGAAATTCAAAGGGAAGCTATGGTGCTGGATTGAATGGTTATTCTGCAGCGAAAGCAACTACTGAGCTGTCATAAAGATTTAGTAGAAAAAACAGATAAGACAGATCCCATTCAACTTCTCATACAAGAGAACAGACTTTCATTAAAGTTCAGTGGCTTTTGACAGCTGCCTTTGATAATTGTTTGCAAATTTGCTTCTCCCGACCTGTGCAGTGCTGATTTGGTGTACAGGGATTCTCTGTTCCAGCAGTTTCTCATCACAATATGAAAGGTTCATCTCATTCCGTGACGGTAGCTTTTTACGCTTGTAGCAATTCCCACTGGTTACTAATGGATCATTTACACATCTGAGAATGTTGTTAAGAAGCTTCTGAGGTGGAATGGGATTACAGCTGTAGCAGCTACCTACTGCTCTTATTTCTTATGGCAGGCTCCTGAGAGTTGCACAACTGCCTATTAGCAAGTTGATGATGGATGGAACAGCTGTAAATTTACAAGTAATGATTAGCTTGAGACTCCTAAATTAGTTAGAAAACAGCAATTTTCAAATTTTAAACCAGACCTTGAACCAAGATCTTTTTACAGGATAATGCCACCAACAAGACAATAGGTCAGTGGTTGAAAGCTGTATGCATTTCTCTGTCCTTTCCTGTTGTTCTCCATCATTTTTGAAAATAGATAATCAAAATCTCAGGCCAATTTACCACAGTGGTTCAAGTAAGGGCTTTAATTTTTCCACTGATCTGCTAGATCATAATCAGAAATCGACATGTTCCTCTCCGTTTCACTGGACTATGTAGCGCTATTCTTCTGCAAAATCACTTAAATTCATTTATTCTGGGAGATAAGTGAAAAGTAAAGAATTAATATATTAAGAAGGCAAACAAGAATAGTCACTCAAGGATGGTGAGAAAGAAGAAACAACAGAATAAGGAGGAAGGAAGAATAAGGCAACTGATTTAGAAGATGGAAGGAGGAGAGCACCATACCTCTGGTGATTCTGCAAATCTCTTAAAGACACAATAACATTAAGAGAATGCTCTGGGAAGGTGAAAATAAGAGAATGAAAAAGAGAATGCAAACTTGATGTACAGAAATCTTGTTTTCCTTGTTGCCTTTGACAGAAAGCCAGAAATATATCTGAATGGCCAAAGACATTCATACTGAAGGAGAAATTAACAAATTTCCTGGAAAGAGAAAACTGTTGTTCCAATCATACTTACAAGATTGAAAGGAACAGAATGAAAAGTGACCTTTTTATTTTTCCTGTTGTTTAATCTGCTGGGCCTTTCATCTCAATGACTGATTTGTGGGCTTGACTTCACCTACCTTTAGAAGTCTCCATCTGAGCTAATTTTCAACACATGTAGACTTAGGTGTCTCTGGCATTCATTCATTACCAGGAATGTAATCTGCATCTATAACGTTAGGACCCCAGAGAACTGTGGGCAGAAATACACCTGAAGGTCTTGGATGACAATTCTTTTCACAAAAGAAACTGCATCTTTGCTGTTTGAGTTTCTGTCTTAGTTTTGATGTATCTCTAAACTTGGTCTACATTTAATAATGAATTATGTAGAAGGTGTCTCCTTGGCCTAATAGACTTCAAATACCTCTTCGTTTTGGATTTGAAAATCCTTGAAATGATTTATTGTAATGGCAACTCAGACTAAAAATATCAATGCCCTATGTAGTTCATGCCAGGGAACAGAAACAAAAAAATTGAATTTTAAAATGCTCACAAGGAAAGAACACAGGGGGGAGCAATATAAATTTAGTGGTTCTATTTTCATCTTCAACAAGCAAAAATACTAATTAATTGTTCTGAAGAGGTACATGATTAGTGAAGGAGTACACTGAGTTCTTGTTTCACTTAATACTCGGGTTATTGCTTTTTTATAGAACTAAAGTTTATATGAAAACACAGAACATAACAAAAGGGCTAAATAGTATTTGTAGACACTTGAAGTTAATGACCAGAGTCTTATATATGGAGTTCAATGGTGTTACTATATGAAAACATGCTGGCAGCATATAGAGAGTAGGACTCAACCAGAGCAAAGCTAGATCTGAGATATGTGTAGGACTGCATAATATTGGTAGCAGATACAACCACAGGAATGGAAGTTCAACGCTTCTGTCTCCAGGACTCCAGTGCCAGACTTGTCTAACCCAGTTATTCATATGATTAAAAGTGAATTTTTACGGAACTGCTCACATGCTTAAACATTAGGCCAAAGTTAGGCCTCTGTTTAATTGCTTTGCACTTCTATTCACCAATTCTGGGTAAAACTTTTCTAACATAATTCAATTACAATAATCTCATAATGTGCATGAAAAAGGAGAGGAAAATACCACCAAGGGAAATTAGAACTCCAAGACACTTCTGCTCCTTTGGTACTTTTTCCTGTGAAGACAGTACTTTTATTGATGTTTTGTTGTACCCCTTTATTGCTTTGTTTGGATCAGCTCAGCAGTGCTTTCCAAATTTAAAAACGAAATGTGTGACTTCTTTCGTTGTCCCCTTTAAAAAAAATGACTGAACATTCTCATCTAACATCAGCTGTGTGCCTTACAGAGATGATTCATGAGATACCAAGTCATGGGGAAAATTAAAGGTTAAAATGGCACCCTGAATCCTATTACTTTTATTTCTCTGTTGATTTGGGATTTTTTTGAAATGGGTGGCCTTTTGCTGGTTCTCTATCTGCTTTTATGATTTCTGCTAGTCTTTATGTTCTCACAGTAAAGCAGTGACACAATCACCAAAAAGGGAAAGATAAACAGAAAGCAAAATACCACTTCAGTTTCACTCAGATATATCACAACCATGATTTTCCTGGACAAATGAAGACTGATGGCAAACTCAAGCAATATCGGCTATGAACAAAACACAACCAGCTGATATTTTATCACAGCTATTGTAACTGAGCCTGATTTCAGATCAAACCATGAGCACACAGATGTGTTTAAACAAATATATTGCCTAATAAGAATTTTTCGGTTGTGAAACAAAGTTTAGAGTGGAAATTTACTGACAGGCTAGAATACAATGTTTAGTTAGAACAGTTGACCTTCAAAGCAAGTCTAAACCACTAGGCTGTTAAGAATACCTGTCCAATAGTTCAATTAATATTATTCAATTGTAGGCAGCTTTTTGACAACTCTGCACAAAAAAGAGGCCTATTTCCTTACAAATGGTGAAAATGTGCTCTCTAAAACTGTGAGGCACCATTATTTCTCCACAATTCTAACTCTGAATATAATCTTAGAATTGACTTTTATTTTAACAGACATAAACAAGTTTGGATAGCATGCCCACAATAAGAATATGTATTTTTAGAGCCATTTTAAGCTTAGTTCAAGTACTGTTTACTTTACTGATCAGTTGGTTTGTTAGTGTTGTTTATGTGGTGCTGTAAGAACATGGATTTAAATTCCAATATTGAAAACAGAGATCAAATGATAAAAATCAATCTTCCCACTCAAAGATTCTTGACATGGTGAATTATTTTATTTTATTTTTTAATAATTCAATTACAAATATGATGAACGACATGTGTGGTGGTCTCAGGAGAGTATCTGCCTACCTATATTTTTACAAATATGAGAATAAGATGTCAGTGAAATGCTATCCATAGTCTATCTCCATAATAACCATTTGCCACCTACAACCACCTCCAAATATGGGTTAAAACTAAATTTTGATTTCTTCCACTCTTGTACAATGTTGATGTAAATATTAGTGTCATTTCATTTATCCATTTGCAAATGTTATTATGTTATTTTGAGAAATATTATTCCTCAAAATCATCATAGTAGATCTTAAGATCCAGCATGTGACTATATAAATATTTGGGAAGCAGAGAGATGTTTGAATGGCCCATGATCTGCTTGATAATGCCTTATTGCACAAAGAGTTTCCTTTATCAAATCTGTCACAGTATAATGGAGGCCAGAATTTGGTTGAGTTGTTCAAAATTTGGGACAAAGCTATTAAAAAAATTCAACCATAACAGTATGTCTCTTTTGGGACATAAACTGCTGACATAGGTTTTTTGTTTGGCCAATCACTGTGATAACTGAGTTGGAAAACCCTCTCTGGTAATGTGAAAGTAGTCACAAATATGTCATCTTCTCATACCTTTATGGAAAACCAGTACAGCATTCCTGTCTGTCTTCAACAAAACTAATTAGCAGGCTAATGAGGGTAGCAGATTGCACATTTTCCTTTGGGTTTTCAAAGGAGTTGAAGGAAAAGCCAGAATTATTTGAACGTTGCTACCTGTTTTCCTTTGGTTCCTTTGAAAATCCCAAAATAAAACAGAGATACATACACAGCAATCTGGATATAGATCATATGTAATTAAATAAAAGATTTTCTTTAACAGATGCCTTGCAGGCTCTTGTTTTTTAGTTGCTTTTAAAATTTCCTCTTCTGTAACAAAATATTTTTGCCTTTAATGCTTCTGATATTTATGCATAGTACTTTGTTATTTGTGTTTGTATTTTTCTATTCTTACTCTATTTTCCTTTTCATCCAGGGTTTGCACTAATATGGAGGATTTGTTGTAGAAACTTTGTCTTTCTGACACCTATGCATCAGAGTGTGTAATGTGGCTGGGTCCAATTTTTTTGACTTTCCATTTGCAGAAATTTTTAATGATCTTAAATAACATTTCTCTTAAGCATAAGAATATGCTGTAGTTGCACGGACAGACTATGGTCTTGACAGATTTTCAGATTATACACAAGGTCTACATCTTCCTGTAGAGCACACTGGAAAACATTTTCCAATATTAATTACTGCTAGTTCTTGTTTATTTCCCTTAAAAAAAAAAAAAAAAAAAAGGAAATTGTATACATTTTCAGAGGAAAATAAGAACTTAATTTTAGAAACTTAAGTTGTATGCAACAGATAAGAAAGATTTTTAAGATAAGGACATTCAAAATGTATTTTATTCATTATATTGCGTAAAAATGGACATTGCCCAGTAAAAAGTTTTAGTAGGGTCTTCACAGGGTCTTAAAAGTTTCTATATGCCTGAAATTTAAATCTTAGTGATGAATGACTTTAGAGATAAAAGTATGATTTGCTTCCTTTGCTTATAAAGTTTGCTGAAAACACACTGGCTTATTATATCCCAGATTAATTTCATTCTATGCAAGTATATTTAAGACTGTGTGAAATGGAGACAGAATAAAGCCCTAAACAAGTTAATTAAAAAAAAAAAAATAAAGGTACTATCAGTCCTAACAGTGCTCATCAGGCAATTTTCAAATCATGTGTCTAGTTCTGTCTGGAACAAGAATGTACATTGCAGTATAGTGTCTACTAATTCCATGTCATGTTGAAACTTATAAACCCCAGCTATTTCTTGGTCTGACTGTTTTATGAAAAATACACAAGATGTGGAAAATTTTAACATGGGATAAAAAGTATATGTATATGCATTTTCATTCTAATCAATAAAATCTTGCCTTTTTGAACTCGGAACACTTATAGTTTAAGAGGTGAGAAGTGATATCCAAGAGCAGGATGTTCCATTAAGATGAGATGAACTGAACAGTAAACATCATAACTGACATAATTTTGAAACTAATTACTTTCTTCAGTGTGTTTCAGAAAAGAAAAGAGATATCAGCTTAGGCATATTTTTATTTGCTTTTCCAGAACAATACTTCTGGTCTCCTTAAAATAATACATAAGAAGAATGACTCATCAAATCAGGCCATCCTCAACATATATATTTTATCTGCTAGAAGTATTCTGTATCTGAAAAGCCAGCAATTTGTCTCATTTTATTTGCCAGAAACACCCTTTTTTTGCATTTGGGGTGTAGAATAGGAATGGAGTACAGGTTTGGTAGGAAAGTTAGTAGTTCCTTCTGTTAAGGTGCTGAAGATATGAATTTAAGCTTTGCTCTGGACTTTGGACTTACATCTCAGCTGTATAAGGGATTGAATCAAAAGTGATCCTAACCACAGCAATCCTTGTTTTCCCATGGATCTGGTGTCCTATAACTATCTTGGTCATTATATACCTATCCCAGTATATGGCCTGTGTCTTCTTTCATGTAGCAAAAAGGATCTGGGTTTTAAGTCAAGTATGTAATATGCTCATGGGTGTTTCTTATTTCTTTGTGGGTATTTGACACAGTGCGAAATAGCAAAGAGCAACATTAGCTACTTCTTGGTTTCCCAAATATTCCATACTTCCAGAAGAAGAAAAATATATTTGAACAGCCCTGGAACTCTTCTGCTTCCCAGTGATATGGAGATATGCCAAATGTCTTATTTAAATCCATCCCGGTAAGAAGTCAGCTGCACTGTGAACTTTCTTTTTTTGTTCCTTCTTAAAAATTCTCCCTATTTCTCTTCTGCCATGCCCTGTGTTTACAGCAAAGGAGGAAACATGAGAAAAAACTCATAACATCTACTGGAGACAGCAAAGTAAAGATAATTATGTACCTTTTGTGGAATACCTTCAAAAATTCAACCCATAGTGTCTAAGAATTTTAATATCCAATTGCATATGATTCTTCTTATAGGTGATAATGATTGATGGCAATGTGGTAAGCGTGTGAATTCAGGAAGGAAAAAACTAAAGAGTTTGTGACGAGGAAATTGTTTAAACAATATGAAACTGCCAATCTAAATTTAAATGTGCCCTTTAAATAAATTCATCCTCTCTACCTCTCTTTTGCAAGTGTCGTAAATGTGTCACTTCTGTTTTCTGTAGTTTCAGACTCTTCTTATCTCTTAATAGAGTCTGATGGAAATATCCCACTAACTCTTTCCCCATTTTTTAACATGTCCAATGAAGCAGGGTTACAAAAACCAGGGCAACACTTAAAAACTGCTATTTACATGATCATATCTCTTGCCAATTTTCACTTCTGCTCTCAATTTATTCCACACAGCAGATTTTATTAGCAATAACAAAGTTTCTGATATGCACAGTACATTTTTTTGAACCTCGTTTTAAAGAAGTGGGCTAAAAATTTCCAAAGGCAGCTTTTAATTCCTGGAGTAGTGATGATTTAAGCATCCAAATTAAGACAAGTGAGAGCCTATTTTAGAAGTGCTGAGCATCAGCAAGTCTGAGTTCTAGAGCATTAAAACTCAGCACAGTCAAAGGATCAAGCAGGCACATACAAGCACTCCAAATCAGAGACTGCTTTTGGAAAATTTAGCCTTGTTTCTTAAGGGTGAAATCTTGGCCTTTCAAAGTCAATTACAAATCTCCCAATGACTTCAATAGGCTAGGATTTCACCCTTTATGTTTTATAGGAAAAAACAAGCAACATCATACAGAAGTTTCTCTTTTATGATTTTCTTGATGTTTGCTCAACCCTGGCTTCCCTTTAGGTAGGAAAAATCATGGTTTTAATTTAAACTCCATAAAAACAAATAAACAGTAGCTTAATTACAAGGGTGGATGGGATGTTTCACAATGCTTAAACTAATGTAGTAAAACACCAAGTGTTTGAAAAAACATTTTTAAAACTCAGAAAACTTTAAACTGTAGTGTGTCTTCTCCTCCCTGTTCCCAACAATGCTGGAGTTGTTAATTTTACAGCACAAATGGGAAACTGATGACAATTCCTAGTAAAGAAGGTTCCATTTATTTTGACTGATGCCAAGAGCAGTACTGTAGAATAATACTTTTAACTGCTTTATCTGTAGTAGGTGCTTCAGCATGTACCTCTAAGATACACTGTGTTTCTGCTCCAGCTATACGATACTGATCTCTCCCCATTTACTTAGGGATGATAATCTCATGTTCATAAAGGTCTTATGTTTGTATAAACATAAAGCATTTCTATGCCTATAACAATAATTTATAAAATACTTTTACTGGTTGTCACTCATAAGGATGAAATCCTTACTGATGATTCAACAGGGACATATTACAATATAAAGACTGAAACATGAAGGCTATATATATTTTTTTAATACATAGACAGTTCGTTGGTCCTGTAATGGGACAAGTAAACCTTAGATCCTACAAAATCCCTAGTAAGATCCAAAGATTCTTCTGCCTTACATCTATGACATATTAAAAAATGTTATGATCTGTCTGTTCAAAGACTGAATGAATCATGTATCTGTTCCAGTCCTTCCACTTGCCCATTTCTCCAGGTGTTCACCAAACAAGGATTAGCCATGATAACATAGAAAATACAGCTCTTTGTTTTGAAAATGTACATGCCCCATCTATGTTGACTAGTTTTCCATAGGAAGATTAGATACAGAAATGTTTTATCTGATGACTCCCTGACCTTTGGAAACTAGAGCAGAACCAAGAATATTGTTGGTCCACATATGGAAAGTCTTTGCATGGAAGAAGGTTTTGGGAAAAATTTAATCTCTTATTTGGGGAAGCAGGATGAGGATAAATCATTTCTTAGAAACTTACATTGCTCTTATTCTATTTAAGGGTAGAGATTTGAGGACAGATTTCCTTTCCACCTGCAGGAGGTGGTGTCAGTAGTGCTCATATTGCCTTTTTTTCAGTTTCACTTGGTGCATCAGCACTAGTGGCCAGACAGCCAAGACACCTCATTTCCTACTCAGATTTGTTCCTTGACCCAAGCAGCCTACTTAGAGTACTGCTAAGCTATTATGGGAAATACTCTCAAGGAAAGAAAACTTGTCCTCCCTTATTTCAATTGTTGGTTGTTTTTAAATGGATTGGTGAAGCTGTCTATGGCTGGAGGGTGTCATTTGTGGAGGCACCAGAAGACAGACAACCTTTGATCATCATGCCCAAAGCACAACACTGGATTCCATTGTAGAGCGCAAGAGTAATTTTAGAAAATTTTCTTCAAAGGCCAGAAAAGGTGAAATAACAAGAGACTGGAAAAGGCTTTTCCCTTGCTGTGTGCCTAGAGGTCATATTTTCATCTGAGCTCACCAAAGTCACACACTTTTCTTTTGTAAATTACACTCATTGCCATTCAATATCAATGTTAAATTTTAGTCATCCCGTACTTTTTTTACTTGGTTTTTAAACAACCAAAAAAATACTGGCTGTTTCTAAAAATAAAGGAGAGCATTGACCCAGTGTATTTTATCTGGATCTGCTTTTGGACATTGTAAGCTTGTTTCCAGGATTTTTAAAGTCTCTTAATAGAGAGAGCGTATCCTTACCTGCGCGCATATCAGTTGTGTGTTTATAATGTGCTTAGAAAATGTGCTCTGAAAATAATGTGCTTCACTAGTTCACGTTACCTTTTGCCTGGCAATACTCCTGAGGCATCTGTGCTCAGATCAAGGGAACATTGAAAGACCTTAAATCTGATCTCTCAGACAGCTGTGCTAATTTAACTAAAGGGGCTACAAGAGAGGATGGAGAGAAATCTATAAAATATTTGGCTGACATTTGGAAAAAGAGATAGGATGTTTTCTTGTTAACCTTTAGAGCAGCCCGTTACATAAATTGTGACAATGTTCTCAGATTAAATGAGACTGTATTCTGTCTTAGCTCTAAATTTATCACTTCAGTAAATGAATTCTACTGTAAATTCTGGCAATATATCTTTTAAAGAATGCTGTTTATCTCACTGGGGAAGCAGAGTGCTGATAAATAAGGAGCACAGCCTTTTGGATGAAACATGGCAAAGATGGATTGAAAAGAAGATTCAATAGCATTGCTTTCTTGCTTCAGTGTAGGAATGTTCCATGTTATATGTCTGATTAAATTACAGGTTTCTCATGACATTTCTGTAAGTTCTGAGATGATAAGCAAAAAGATCTAAGAAATGTTGCCTTCTCATAATATTTGATTATGTGAATTCTAGTTACATATGAAAAGCATTTGTACTGAATTCAATGATGAATGGTTGTTCAGCAGCAGCTTCAGTTCCTACTTAGGTTTCCATTCACTCTAAATGAATAATTTTCACCAACTTATGTCTATAAGAGCAGGCTGAGAACTGTCATTTAAAATAATTTAATTTTAAACTCTCCTAAAATTAAAACAACTTTAATGGAATTTTTTGAGTTCCCCAAAGACTAAACCCTGCACTAGTTTCTAAGTGATTAAAATTTCTTTGTGTTTATTCAAAACCTGAGTAATACAAGAAGCTGAAATATAGAGAGCTTACAGAAATCTAAAAAGCCCATGTGCATCTTTAGGGAGAGAGTAGAAAAAAGTTGGGAAAATTAATTTAGATTAAAATATGAAAATATGATATAAGAGTATGAAATTTTATCAGAGGCTGTCAGTTTATAAAAACTTCTTTCTAGAAATCATTTATTCAATTTCTGTAAAAATTTATTTTAAAAGATAGATACATTAGTTATAAAAAAAAAACAAAGGTAAAGAACATGAACCTTCATTCCATTAGGATGAATTATGAATTTTTGAAACCTAAAAATCCCCACTTTCAATATTAGTACCTAAACTGCACTGAGGAAGCAGTAAGGAATTGCTTACACTTTTCGAGGGGTTATACACATTGGAGTGTTCAGAACACTTTGATTATTCAAATGGTAAATTGTCAGAATTTTTGTAAGCTCTGCAATTTTCAAACTATAATTGCATTACTCATGAAAGTAAAGCCTACTTGCCTAAATAAAGCAAAGATTTTTTCTTATAGGAAAAAAAAAAATCAATATAGTTTTGTGTTCTGAGGGAACTGAATAGAGCCGACCAGAAAGCAGAAGTATATAATCCTATCAGTCCCAGACACTAATTTTGTTGAAGGTTGCAGTGTTTCTTTATTTTATCTTTATTTATCTTTATTTAGAAAGTTTGTTGGGTGATGGTGACTAATAGCTGAACATCTGGATGCAGTGACCTTTAAAAGCCTTTAGTCATTACTGTGCCCAATTAAACTCAATATCAACAGAAGTGCTTGCATTTTGACTGGACTAGTATAAATCACTTTGCAAATACATTGTGCAAACGGGGAAATATTACCATCCTGGGCTCATTCCCCTCTAAATGACTTCAGCAGGATGGGTCAGGAGCTAAGGATTTGTTTTGGTTTTTGTTTCCAAAGCACAGACTTTGACAATTAAGAAAATTAATTAATGAAGTTAGCTGGACCAAATAGCTCAAAAACTTCACCAAGGAACACAACTGTACTTTATCTAAGTAAAACGCACAAAAATTATCTGGGATTCACATCTCATCCAGAGAGAAAATAACTTTTAAGAAAGCTTTTTAAAGGCCTAAGTGGATAAACAGCCATCTCATAAAAAGGATATTGGAAGTAAACAGGCAGCCTATCTGGATGGGAAAAGGAGTGATCATTAAAGGAATCTTTACTTTAAAGGTCAAAAGGTGCAAGAACAAAGCGACAATTTTGGAAAGCCAAGCTGTGTTTACCTTTATAAAGGACAATAAAACAGGTGAGAAGAAGGCTCTTCTAATAATGTCTGAAATGTGGAAGTCTGACTCCTGTTCAACGAGGGCTCAAGATAAGAAAAAACCTAACATGGCACCAAACCCCAACATTCAACAGAGCAACTGTTGGAACAAGGAGATGGATGGGCCAGGGATCAGCTGAGGCACTCCCAGCCCCATGCTTCAGGCACCTCCTTGGGGACAAGAAGCAGCCATGTCCAGGCTGGGACTTTGGCCAGCAGGAGAGGGTTAGATCCAGGCCAGCAAAGGTAACCAGGGCCAGTGCCTGTCCAGAACAGCTTAGCAGGGCCATGTGGACAGAGCTGGGGTGAGGCCAGGCTGGGACATCAGCTCAGCAGTGCCATGTGCAGGGTTGTAGCAGGGCTGGAGATGTGTCCTCTGGCCTCTCTGGGGCAGGGACTGATGGCTCAGGGGGCTGGAATGCTGTCCTGCACCATGGCAGGGGGAGCCCCAGGGGCAGGGAGGGGCATTTGTTTCCAAACAGCTTCCTCAGTGTTAAGATTTAAGCAGAGTAATCGGAAGCCTGATTTTCCCACGCTCCTTTAAAATCAATGGGGAAAAAATCCTCTATGAACAGCAGCTCAAAGTCCCTAAGATCTAAATTCATGTCTGAAAATTCCTGTCTCTCCATCGACAGGTCTTTGGGTGCTATCTGTGTGCATGTGTTGTGAAGTGATATGCTGAATTTGAGAGGGCTGGAAAGCATCACTTCAGACCTTCAAGAAAACTGACTCAGAACGTAGCAAGAAATAATAAAGATTCTGTCAGGGTGAAGACTGTACTTTATAGCTAGAAGCTGTACAACACAAAATTTGTATTTAAAAGAAGAAAAATGAGATCTTGGGTGGCTGAGGAACAATTGTTTAACCTTTGTAATATAGAACACCTGGAGAAAGTGTAATTGAAGATTTCACAATAAACAGAAAATGACATAACACACAGAGAGTTTATCAAAGTTAATCATGGCATGCCAACAGGAAACTTTTGATGTCACTGTTTTCTAGACAGTGCACATATCCAAAGAGCATTTTGATATTATGTCATATCGGAAGCTATTAATTTTACTGCAATAAAATTATAGATTTGTGAAAGTAAGATAACGATAGATTGTGATGAAGGTAACTGTCAGGCTAGTGACAGTGTAATTCTTTGGAACTAATGTTATTCAGTATTTCTAATTAGTGGTTACAGAATAAAAAGTAGACATGTGTCCATAGAGCTTTTTAATAGTTAAAAGAAGTTGTGTGTACCTAGACTGGGTGTCACTTTATACTTCATAACTACCAAAAGTCCCAGTTCCTTAACTGTTTGCATTGATGACCCATCCAGAGCATATCAGAATTCCTTCCAGTCAAGATGTTTGAGTATCTGGCAGCAGGGAGGCTGCTGTGTGTGTCTGGATCTTGCCCTGAGGTAATCTTAGGAGAACTCTTAACATGAAGCAGGCTAAATACAAACATTGTCAATGTAAGAACGATGACTTAGAGCCCTGAAATGTTAGGAATAAAATCAAATACAACAACACAATGTGCCCAAACTTATATGTGGATCTCAGAAAAATATCATATAGTTCAACAGTCATAAACACAGAAGTAGAAAAAGATCTGGTACTTAATTCAGGCTTTACGAATGTTGCTTGAAAGAACTCAATACTCTTGTTTGGGTGGAGGACAGAGAGATATTGTTCTCTGGCAGTCCAACTCTATTAGCAACAGGAATATGGCAAAATAAAAACTGATTTGAAGTCATTGACCCCAAACTGGAAACTCTAAGGGAGCACTGATATTTGGAGGGCTGCAAAGGCTTTACAACAAATGTAGCAGTCATTCAGGTTGTGTCTAAACTGAACTGCAGGTGTGAATGCAATGTGAGTAAAAATCTCAATTCCTGGTAATTCAGACTAGGAAGCAAGGCTGAACAATTGCTCTGATCTGATCCAAGTTCCTGGATGTCATTGTCTGCAAACCAGAAGCAAAGGGAAGAGGGGAATATGATTTGTACCAATCATGGAATGGATGTTAATTGAAATGAAGAAGCAAGTGTTTCATTACTTGGGTAGCACCTAGTTTGATGAATTGTCTGTGAGTCCTATTTTCCCTGTGAGTTTTCCCTTCCATTTCACTAAAAAATGCACAAAGAACCTTGCGTTCATTTCTAAGATATTTATATGGTTTGAATTTGTAAGGTATGAAAATTTTTAAGAGTAATTTTTAATGTAATTTTTAAAAAAATACTGTAATGTGTTTATTGTGTATCATGGAATAAACCAAAATTTTGCAACCATTTTTTTTAATAATGAAAGTTTGATGTTTACAAAGAAATTCAAATCAAGATTCAAATACCTAAATTTATTTGCCTGTGATGTAGATGTATGTGTGTATGAGGTGAATGTGTAAGATACTATTACCATCACTGGACATCTGCATTCACCTCATTTAATGGCTGAGGAGTTCCTTTTGACTCTATTATACTACCAAAGGAATTGATTCAATTGCACATCCAACCAGTGCAATCTGAAATGCTGCACTGTCCAAAACCATTACACAGGATTCGAAGATATCACAAAGATTTGTTGGAGAGCCATACTGTAATTTTTCAGCAGTGGGTTGTTAGGTATGTATGTTATCCTAAGGAAATGAAAACAATGTTGATACCTATCTGTATTTAGAAATATTATGCAATTTGTACCTTTGTGGAGAATATAATGAATTTAGTCACATAAAAATACTTACGATAGACACACAAATTCATGTGTTAAATGCCATGTCTAAATGTGGACTGGAATCCCACTCTGCCCAGCTGGTAAGCAGATTCACGAAGGAAAACGTAGATGAACATGAGTCAGCAATGGGTCCTTGTGGCAAAAAAGGGAAATGATATCCTGGACTGCATTAGAAAGTGGTGCCAGCAGGTTCAGGGAGATGACCCTTCCCCCCTGCTCAGCACTTGAGTCCACATCTCAAGCGCTTTGTCCAGTTCTGGGTTCCTCAGTGCAAGAGAGAGTCCTGGACAGTCCAACAAAGGGCCAAAAAGATGATTAAAAGACAGGAGCATCTCTCACATAAGGAAAGGCTGAGATAATTGGGGTTGTATAGCCCGGGGAAGGGAAGGCTCAGGGAAGATCTTATCAGTCTATACAAATATGAGCAAGAAGACTGAGCCAGGCTCTTTTCAGTGCTGCCCAGTGACAGGAAAAGAGGCAACAGACACAAACTGAAGCACAGGAGGTTCTATCTGAACTTAAGAAAACACTTTACTGTCAGGGTCACTGACCACTAGCACAGGTTGCCCAGGGAGGTTATGGAGACTTCATCCTTGGAGATGTTCAAAAGTCCGCTGGACACAGTTCTGGGAAGCCTATGGAGCAGGTGGGTTTGACCTCCACAGGTCTCTTCTGACCTCAATCCCTTTGTGTGATTCTCTGATTCTGCAAAAATGATAATTTTCAGTCTCATAATGTCTTTGGCATAGTCTCTTCCTTTAAAAAATAGTAACCTGAAGAATTAACAAAAACTTTACGGATTAAATATATTAAAGAGATCAAAAATCCTCTCTAAATAACACTGTTGCAAAGTAGTGTATTCAAAATACATGAACTCAAAATGGTATATGCTGCCTATTTAAAATTAATGCTTTGGGGTTTTTTTTTTTTTTTTACATATTCTTGAAAATATGGGGTTTGGAATTCCTTAAAGTAGGTGAATAACCTTACTTTTTATTTAAGATCACTAATTGAGACCTTTTTTAAAAGGTACCTTTTAGAATGTATATTGAATATATAAGCAAACCAATTAAACCCTCAAAAAAACCCCCTTAAACCCACCTTAAACATTTTAAAGCCATAAGTCTTCCATTTATAGTCAAGCACTATTTAAATAATAAATATTTTAGAATTTTACCTGATGTATTTTCCTTCTGAAGGAAACAATTTTCAGGGAAATCTCTGAGGCAGATTATAAGACAGGAATTAGTTTTCTGGAAACAAAACAAGTCGTGAAGTTCAAATTTAGGCTTTCCAGATTTCTTCAAGAACTCTACTCCCACCCTGAGTAGAAAAATTTAGGGACTTTGACGGAGGAAATAAAAGATGAAGGGCCACAAATTAGGAACACATAAATAAAATATTCCAATAATCATTAGTGAGTGTTTCAAATCAAAGAAAAAAGGCTGAAAGAAACAAAAATATAGTTAAGAAAGTCATAATAGGAAAAGACATGGAACAATATTCTCTCACCGCAGACAAAAATTACAAACACTTTTGAATTTAAACCTCTAGAATATATTATTGCATTGTAAGGTTAAAAGTCTTCAGATTTATATCTGGTTGAAGAGTGAAAGATAAAGGAAAATATTCAAACACTTAATTCATGAAGTAGAACTGTAAGCAAAACTAAATAGGCATCTAACTTGACTTTTAAATATTCTTGACAACTATGTACATGAAAATTAAACATAATTAATTTTATCCTCTTACCTTTTCTTTTTTAGAAAAAGTACCAAAAGGAAAATGAGCGGCAGTGATTACTGACCTAACTAAATAAGCATCCACAACCATTTTCTCAGATATTGCCTTGCTTAAACTAGAACTGGAAAACCTTCCAGCTGACCTTTTGGCTTCAGTCTTCCTATTTTCTCCCTCCTTTAGTTTTTATGGATTTATTCCAAAAGACAATTTGGCAGTAAATATCTTATTTCTTTTTAAGCCAGTCTTGACTTTTTAAAATTCAGATACCTGGAGCATATCTGCGGGAAAAAAAAAAAAAGAATGTGCCATTATTGAATTTTATAATGAAAGAGCTGAACTCTCTAAGTGATCCTAAATTGATGAGAAAAATTGCACATCAAATACTGTCACAAGATAAAGTAAGAGAAACACATACTAATCATGGTAGTTGCTGTTTTCAAATCATGTTCCTGACAACCTGTTCCTATGTAAATCCAATCTCTGTGAAAGCTATCGCTCAATATATGTTTATATAAGTTACATGAGTAAGGTACAGCATAACCCTGTTGAGGACACTCAAGACCTAAGTCCTGAGACAAGACACGCAGCTCATAGGCTTGGATTCATGGTTTCAGATGTCTGGGAGGAGTCTCAGTGCAGAACTCAAAACCTCCTGCCTCAGCACTCCCCGCAAATTAAGGTGATGCTGCATATGTCTGGCCAGGCCCTCCATGAGGCAGTGCTGTGGATGGTAAGAAATACGACGTGGCTGTTCCAAGGAAAGGAAGCACTCCCTATGAGATTTGTTAACATTGCTAGAGACTCAGAAAGCAATTTGGGGGTTGCAACAAAAGCTGCAGGCACTGAAACAGCATGGGCCTCAGCTCACATAGGTACTCTATGTTGTTAAAGGCGGGATTTTTAACAGTCCTTGCAACTGTTCATAATAAAATCAATTGGCAGGTTTTCCCCTAGATACACTGAGGCAGAAACAGGTTATCGCTAAGTGGCAGTGCTAACACCACAAACCCAAACGAAATCTTTCTGGAGTGGTCCTCTGTCTAAGATCAGGGTTATCATAATTCCTGAAAATGTCTGTGGTAATTTGCTGACTACAAGGAACTGTTTTCCTATTTACTGTGTGTTTCAGCAATGACACGCACTCAGATCCTGTGTGTTGAGGATCTGTTGGTGCCTGCCTTGCAGGTTACTCTCAAAGAAAGAAAGAAAGAGCATGTCACAAGAGACTATGCGTTATCAGTGGTGATGGGAGCAAATAAAAGCTGCAAGGTGCTATGATGTATTTACTTTTGAGTGTAAGATTTTCTGTTCGGATTTAACAAATTAGCTTCTCAGAAGTTTGCTCATCTGAGCAGCAGCTGTTTGCCATATGGATCAAAACTGCATTTGGCAAATGGAGTCACTTCCTCATGCCCATCTGATTTTCATGTACAGTCATATGTCAGAATGTTTAAGGGAGGAGTTGCTGCTCTGCTGAGGGTGGTTCATCTGAGAAGTGTTTATTTTGTATCCCAGTTTTCTTTTTTTTTTCTTTTTTCCCAGAAAGTTCTCCTCCTGCAGAAGGCTTAAAACACAGCAAAACAAAAAGTCCTAAAAAAAAAAACTTACAAAGTAATATGAAGAAAACAAAAGGCAGTGGAAAAGCAAGGAGGAAATATGCTTTAATCTTAACAAAATAAGACAAATACTTTGAGTGAAATTCTGTCTCTAAGGAAGTGAGAAACCCTCTATTTCTTTACCTTCTAAATATTGAATTAGTATCAACAGATATGATAATTTAAGCAAACAATATGAAGATGATGATTGTCAGTTACAGTATTAGTGCAGGAAGCATTAATAGTTTTAATACTTTAAAATGTTGACAAGGAATTTCCCAGTTTAATGAATTATGGTTTAAGTCAATGAAACAGGATTATGCAAATAGAAAGATAAAGCCCCTTTCCCTGTATGGGTTATAATCCTATAAGTACATAATTTCTTTTTAGTCATAGACTTTTAGCATTGCTCATGCAAATCTGTCACAGCAGATTTCATACTTTTAATGAATGAACAGAGCCTCACAACACCTTCTGGTTGTTATGGGTAAGAATTGTTGGAACCAGTAACTAAAATGAATGAGATTAAGAAATTTATTCGTGGACATAATGCATATCCAGATTTACATATTATGTTCACATGTTCCCATATGGATTCCTACACTAACAACACAAGTCACAGAGCATCAGAGAGATAATACATACATAAAAATTAGGTAATGTGTAATTGTGGATTTATTTATAACTTGAGGGTGCTGTCCTTATGACCAGAACACTGCTTCATGGACCTCTTGAGCTCTTGACTCATGACTTATCTAATGAGAACCCCAGTTACACAGGAAATTACTTTTTATCATTGTAAGAATTATTTTCATTACTTTTACTTTCTAGGGTTTTGGGTTTTTTGGTTTTTTTTTTGTTTTTTTTTTTTGTTTTTTACAAATTCCTATTGATTTTTATTAATTTTAGTTAATTACTTACGAATTTCTGTTGATTCCGTGTTGCATCATAAACATACGAACATAGGGTTTTCATTGGTTTCAACTGGTTTCAGGATGGTTTTCCAAATCACTTCTGGTGCATTAAACCAACATGATTTCTGTCCTTTACCTACTTTTTACTTCATGGGATATATTTTCTTAATTCTTAGCAATTTTTCCTATGATTACTTCTGTTCTTACAATCAAAATCAATGACCAAATTTCAGCTAAAAAGAGTTAACTTGAAGACACTCAGAGATGGGCATTTGACTAAAAGGAAGTAAATACTTCCAGAATACTTTGAGGGCAATCTGAAAGTTGCACTGAAATTTATTCTGTCGAGGCTGATTGATTGTGACACCAAACTCTTATTTACTTTTGACAATGCTACAATGTAACCTAAGTGATTACCTCAGATTGAAATGCCCAGACCCCACACATCTAGCATTATGAATGAATACAACCCTAATTTAATAACTCGGTACAAGTCACAGGCCCACATAAACACTTCCATTGGAAAAACATCCTTTAGTATGGAGTCATCATGTATTTTATTATTTGTTTGTCAATGTGTGTATGCCATGGTACATGGCAAAACTGTGTGTGCCGTTCCCAGTCCACCACTGATCCCATTGTCACAGCTGTGGGATGAGAGAGGAACCTGAGGGCAGCTCAGGGACAAACAGGACTGCTCTCACAAGGAGACGTACACCCAGGAAGCTGAGCTTCCTTTAGTAAGGCTGGAGGACTACAAGGCATGAATATGGAAAAATGTGGGGTATAACACAGCATAAATACAGCGTGACAAGCAGAAATACTTATTTTCCAATTTTTGAGAGAATTATAGGTGTAATGATTTGCCTCTCTTCTAGTAGTATTTTTTAAGGCTTCCTGGACTCTAGAATATATCTGAAAGTTTTCTTATGTTCCTTATTTTCACTTCTGGTTCTCTGGTGTATATATAAAAATGTCTTTTAAAATGGATTTGTGGGTAGGCAATCTTCCATTCCAAACACAGATGGTACATCTGCATTTATTATTTAGACATGCTAAGTGGCACACTTTTTTACAGACTACTGTAACTATACTTCTTTTCTCACTGACTATTCAATACATTTGGATATGACACAGTGACTCTTTTACTTAAAACAGAATATTTGTGCTCTATTACCTATTTGATAAATGAATAAGCAAACTGCTTTATCCCTTTGCTGCAGTTGCTGTTCCTGCTTAACTGCAGAGATTTTTACCTACTTAGCGGGTTGTGTCATTGTCTTGATACTCATCAAGTATGTGACCAGTCTTGACTTAAACAGTGTGATGCACTGTTGAAAAATTATTTTCCTTCCTGTTGCAGCTATGTCATATTTGACTGAATACTTGTTTCACCATGATTGCTACTTCACTGGAAATTTTGCTGGCCAGACGGCCTATGATTTTCAGCTTGAATGTGTATTTTTCCATCCTGACCTTCTCTTCTTTGAATTTCATCACAAGAACTTGCTATTCATTCAGACTTGATTTTACAAGGCAGATATTTATACTTTAATCTTTTTTTTTTTTTTTTTTTTTTTTTTTTTTTTTTTTTTTTTTTTTTTTGGTTTTTTTCTTCAGTAAAANNNTTTTTTTTTTTTTTTTTATGAGTGTTTTGGCTCAGGATAAACCTCTGTGAGTTTTTTATCAATAATTTGTAACCTATTTTGAAGTCAACGTCCTTTGAAAAAACATCTAAAAACATAAGTAGTCCCATAGATGGGATAACCAAGGATAACTGAATTTGTGAGTACCTTTTTTTATCTCTTAAAAAATGTGCCACATGGAACAACATACAGTTAATGTTATTCAGATGTGATCTTTGTGAGCAGTAGAAAAGCTGATCTCTGCTGTTAAGCTCGATCTTTGAGCAGTCAGATGTTTACAGTGCTGGGACTTTATCTACACTAGGTGAATACACTGATGTGATAGAACATTTCAAGCTCTCAGTATTCTTCTACCTCCTCAAAAAGCTTCTTTGAGTATCTTTGGTTCACCTGTAACTGCATTTCAACAGTTGTTCTGGTATCAGCAAAGTCAGGAAAGAAGACCATACACAGGATAGCAGGTGGCATATCTCAGTGTGCCACCTAAAATGTCTAGTCACTGGGATTGTAGCCCCTAAATTTTGCCCTCAGAGTCATGATTCTTTCTTAACTTTTCTTCCTGTAAACTTCTCCTCTAGTGTTTCATAGGCCAAAATTTAATTTGTAAATCTTAACCCACATAACCACATTTTAAAATTGACAATACACAGGAAGACTATGGGGTTTTAATTAAACTTTTAAAAGAGAGAAAGTGAAAAAGAGAGAAGGAAAAAAAAAAAAACCAGAAAGGTAGGGAGAAAGTTAAAAGGAGATGATGATGGAGAAAGAGAGAAAAGGAAAACAGAGAGAAAGAAACAGCAAGTAAGACAGAGGAAGATGAAGACATTAAACAGAAAAGGAGACTGAATGAGAAAGAAAGAAGAGAAAGACAGAAGAAAGAAAGAAAGAAAGAAAGAAAGAAAGAAAGAAAGAAAGAAAGAAAGAAAGAAAGAAAGAAAGAAAGAAAGAAAGAAAGAAAGAAAGAAAGAAAGAAAGAAAGAAAGAAAGAAAGAAAGAAAATACTAAATTCCATATACACCATCAGCTACTGTCAATGAGGCATATAAGTAATTTAGCACAGTAATTAGCATTCAAGGTTATTTAAACATGTAATATACAGCATTCAACATTTTGGTTAATTATGCCGCCTTTTAAAAATTGGAAAATTATTTCCAGATACAGAAACAGGTTTCTACACCAGTTCTTTTAATAAAACTGTATAAAACATTCTTGTCATAAAATACAGATTAAATGTCAATAGTGTGCTTGCTATTTTAATCTTGGGAAACAAATACCAGATTTAATTTTTTTTCCCCCTTGGAGCAGCTGTAAGAAAAATAGTTTAAATATTGTTCATCTCAAAATGAGTGACATACCCCTGTATTTCCTGTGGGTGCTCAATGCATATTATCAGTGGTTTATCTGAAGTGTTTCCATAACTGAAGGACATGTGTATAAAATAATCTCAGGCAAAAATAAAGAGTATTGCCATTGCTCTTTATTATCCGAATTGAAACCACATTGGTTTACCTACTGGGAATAAATGAAGAAATACATTGGAATTACAAAAAAAAATTGCTTATCAGATAAGTGGTATGTAAATCTACATATTTTCTGTATTGATGGTTTTACTTCCTCATTAAAAATTGTTTATTCAAGGGTTACATGAACTATTTATTCAAGGGTTTACAAGAACAACAAGTAAAGGACAGCAGGGTTATTAGGGTTTGGTTTGGCTATTTTTCTTTTGAAGAAAAAATAATAATATTGCAACACTGAATATTCATTGTTCCATAGTATATGAAAAAAATCTATTTTTCTCTCAGGGTTTTATATGTGAAACAATTTGCACGAGAAGAAAAAAGGAACTCACAAAATTGTATATTTGAAAATCCCTGCTTTGGCTGAGTTATCTCATATTTTTGCTTAGCTGTTTACATGGGAACTTTGGTAGGCTGTACAGAGAGAGAAAATGTCATAAATCACTGGGAAGATAATTAATTTCATAGCACCAAAAGTTGGATGACCATCAAATGTTGGCAGGTTGAAAAACATTCTAAGGAAATATCACTGAAAACTTGTTCTGTTTTTATACTTTTCCCTAGACAACCTCCACTGATTACTGTCAAATAAAATTTCTTGTCTGTGTGGACATGTCCCTCTACCTAATCTGCAGATCCTTAAATTAAAACCCAGTGTTACTGATCTGGGGAGTTAGGCTATACAGTGAGTATTAATCTGTATATCACTACTGTAAGAAAGACTTCAAAAAACTTCCAGCAATAATTCAAAGTCAGAAATAACGTGCTTTATTTTAGGGTAGAGTACAACTGCTATTCAGTAGAGAATAAAAACATACAACTTTTTCATAGCTTTTTTCTATGCCATTATTGCAAATGTATTTTTTTATTTATATTTCTCAATTTGATTTTATTAATAAGAAAATCTTATTTAATAGTCTGATAAAAAATATTAAAATAGGCCATCGTATGAGAATGCTTAGCAGTAGTGTTCCAAACTCAATCAATTATCAGCATCATTTCACCAAAATTGCAATACCTCGGGTAAGATCTTAGGGGAGAAAACAGGGCTGAAGAAAGGTTTTTTCCTTAAGATAGAAAGAAATGACACAGCAGAGAAATATAACAGAATGCCCTAGTCTTCCTTTGAGAGTTCCTGTCCTGATTCTGCAACCACATGTCCGTTTTCCCTACTTGACTATTTTCCAGTAGCTGCATTACAAAGCTCATATCCCAAACAAGGAGACTTTGATTCAAATAAAGTACCCGAAGCTTGTTCTTGAAAAGAAGTCAAGCTGAGATTTCTCCTTTGATAACATCTTTTCTGATATCTTGGCAAGCTTTCTGTCTCTGGGGTTACAAACTTTAAACCAGGAAAGATCAATACTTTATGGTCATGAATCGTGAGCTCTTTCCTGTTTGTTTTTTTTCTGAGCTGTTATTAATATGTCCTCATGTCTGAGACACTGCTAGGAAACTGATGAATCTCCATTTAGGTTTCTTTCTAAAATCTTTTACAGCACCCTAGGTAGAAATTCTCCTCTTTCATATGAAATCCTAGAGAATTTACTCTTGACAGCAAGTTCTGGAAGTCTTCAGCCTCTGGAATTCAAAGAGCTAATGCTTTAGTCTCTGCATTTTTGAATTGCTGAAGCTATTCTGTAGCGTACAGTCCACAGTCAAAGACCAGTTTAATTTTATTCTTTCGTACTCTAAACTTAGTGAAAATACTTTTTAAAATTTATACCAGTCTGAGATATATTAATAGGATTTTTATAGCCATACCTCATTTTTATTAAACCACTGTATGTTACATTTTTATTGTATCTGATCTCTCAGCATCAGTTTTGGTAGTGTTTTCTCAGCTTAGCTGACAATGACTTTAAAGAAGTATCATATTGGAAGATAAAAATCCTTTGCTTTTTGCCACAATTTTACCTCCTCTAGGGGTAAAATGTATGCTGTACAGAACTTGTTGAAAACTTTTCCAACTTAGATGCACAAATTGAAGTTGAACAAACCAATATATGGACCTGCATTAAAATAGCTGCATTGCTTTAGTCAAAATTTTCCTGGAAATAATTTTGGTTTGTTTGGATTTTTTTATTGTACATTATAATTTCTTTTAATTTCAAAGTAAAAAACTATGTCCTGATTTGAAATCCATCACAAGTTTATCATATTTTTAAAATAAACATAATTACTGAAAATAAAAAATGCTGTAGGAAATGCAAAAATTATTCTCTAGTTTGGAATTTAATATGTAAAATGATCTTAGAAAAAAATATCCTAAGTTTTATGGTTTAGCCAGCTAAATGGAAATAAATATTCAGCCAGGGATGTTCAGTGGTTTTACTTAAGTATGCTCTTGGTTTTCACTGACTTAAAAAAATGCAGGAGAAAGGGTGAATTATCTGTACATATAAAAGAAAGCATTAATATACTGTCTAAATGACATATATTCACACCTTACCTCAGGCACTAAAATCATTAAACTCCTTTAAAAGACAGATAATTCTAAAGACAATATGATTTGGAGATTTTCTTAGTAGTTAAATATTCTGGGTTGATATTTTGAAGGTTTTCAACAATAAAGAAGTCTAAATGTACTTAAAAATACATACAGAAATACCGATTTCCTTGATCATGGTTAAGCTTTGTACTTTACTTAAATATGCAAAGGAATGAAGACTTTCTGAAACAACGAAAACCCATCCTCAGAGAAATAACTTTAACTATGGCATGTAAATTAAGGGCTTCTAGGGCTGTTGCTTCATATCAAACGTATTCAGCTTCTGTTTTTTTTCCAAAGGCCAGTACCACAACTTAATTCTAGCAGACCGAGGTCACAGAGAGGTTCATTTTTTCTTACATTCTTGCACAAAAAAACAAATAAAAAGCTATTTTAAAGGGTTTGCAGTTCAAATTAGGCCTTGAGTAATACAAAGTACATTAGAATCTATTTACCAGTACTACCAATGATGTTTATTCTTTCCAGACTTTCCTGGCACTGCAGAGACTAAGAGGAAAAAAACAAATATAAACAAATAGTTTAGCATTCTCCATCAATATACCTAAACTCTGATTACATACAAGAAATAAAATACTTCTGAGTTGAGCAAGGGCTTTTTTGTGTTTTGAAAAGAACATAACCATAGTGCAGCACATGCCACAAAACTTCACATGGATATTTCTGGAACTTTTAATGAAAATTTTGCATGCACATCTCCTTGTAGATAAAACATTTAGGTGTGGAAATATCTAAATTTTGATCAGATAACATTTTGACAGGTATTTTCTACTAATAACAATGTGCTACATATATTCTTGCTTTTTTTTTCCTCCTCCCCAGTATCAGAAATCGTAATTTCTGAAGGGTTGCATTATCATCTGCTACCCTTGGGTACCATTGCATAAATGACTTAAACGACTTTCACATGAAACTTAAAAATTTTTCTGTTAACCGTCTTAAGTCTTCATAGTTGCCATATAGCACATAAGTGAAAAGCAGTTACAGTATGTCTCATGTGGGAAAACCATAAATGATTTATGCTATTAACTGACTGCAGGGATGAATGCTGGATTACCTGGCTAGGGTTTAGGAACCAGGCCTGAACACCCGGGACTCTGGGTGCAGGAAGAGTTGTGAATTATGTATGTTTGAACACGTGAATTATAATGGGTGGAACCAAGCACAACCAAATCACTTTGGACCTTGTCTTCGCTCTTTGATTTTCCTGGTGTGGAATCAAGAAGTCTCATGTGAGGTGCCACATTGTCCCTCTTCCCTGCTCTAGACACTCGACTGGTGCTCTGAATCTGCCCTCTGGGACTGAGTTCAGATCTGGAACACTTAGTATGATGACATACAAAGTCCTTTGGACTGACTCTAGATTAGTAGACCATGAAGTTTCTGAGCCTTTGCTTTCAACTGGACATTAATTCCCATGCCTGGATCTTGTTATCCACTTCTTCCTGCTCCTCCTTCCAGTTTTCACGCCTTATTTCCCTTCTTCTTTCTGCACGAAGAAGGCGTGGGGATCAGCTTGGAAAGTACCACGTGTCCCCAGAGCTTGGGCTCTGGCTGAGGTGCCTCAGCAAGTATTGACACCTGTAACGTGCTGTAACTATGCTTAAACTCTGCCTTTCCCAGCAGTGACAAATCCTGCGGTCCATAGCTCAATCTTTTCTGTTCCTAATCTCAAAGTCAGGTTATAAAAAGAGACAATAAAACCTAATCCTGCTTGAAATGTGAAGCACAATTGCTTGGTTTAAACTACTCAGGCAGCCTGAGACTTTTTCATCCATCAACTTTGTGTTGAATATTAATTACTGCAAGCACTTACTTATTTTATTTGGCTTATTATCCAGAAGGACTTGAACAGAGTGATACCGACACCAGATAAATCAAGAAGTAAAAAGGTGTATTTTGAGCAAACGTGGTGATTCATATGATAGATGCTGGTTCATTTAGAAAAACTTTCTTTAAAGCTAATTGTGACTTAATATTATTCTGTACACATGTAAAGATTCCCGCCCAAACTGTGAATATTTAGCATTTCTGAACAGCAAGTTACATCTGAAAAACAGATTCAATTGTGGTTATGGTCAGAAAAGAGAATATAAAAATAGCAGTTTCTATGTGTTTGGTCATGTCTGCTTACTTTTCCAACCAAAATAAACTTTTTCAAACTTTTTCACTCATGTAGGCAGTCCAGAGCAAATATATCGTTGGTAAAGTGTGCAGTAACTCTTTTCTTTTTAGATAACTTTTACAGAAATATTATGCTACTTTCCTAATACAGAGCTACACTGATTTGAAAGCCAGGTTATCAGCGCAAGTTTGCAAAGCCGCCAAAAAAAAATAGAAAAAGAAAAGATATAATCAAAAACCCAACAATCCAAATAACCCCACTCTCAGATAAGCCCCAAAACCATAAATAGAGTAAGAGATTTATACATTAAAAACATGCCCTCAAAGGGTTAGAAAACATATGTTCTTCTATACAACTTACTACTTTTGAATATTGTATTAAAATTTTTAGTTGTTCTATGTGCAGACTGAAACTGAACATGGAATTCTTTCTGAAAACTTAAGCATGAAAATGCAATTTTTGCAGCTTTCCTTCGTATTGAAATTCATTTCAAGGTAAGATTTGATTGAATGGAACTAAAATATTATGCTTCAGTTGTAAAATATATGGGGCAAGAAGACACAGAATCATACTACATTTTCCAGTACATGATGTAGTGCCAAAAAGCATTTTCATTTCACAGATCCAGATGCAAGTCTTTGCCTTCACTGCCTACAAATAGAACACCTGAATACAGAATCTATAGGATCTTTCTCTTTCTGATGTACCTTCTGTCCCTGTCCCCCTATTCCATGTGCCCAGGTTTCCTCTGAGGGGAGATATATGTGGCCTACATAACGGCAGAGGTGTCCTCCAGCAGCTCCCCAAAATTGGACAAATGGAGAAACAGGACTAGGGAGTTGCACCTGCCCAGAATAATATACGCAGCCAAAGAATATGACCATGACTTGAGCTCTCACACAGAACTGAGATGCATCATGAATAATCCACAAGGCTATGTATCTATAATAGGAATCCACAGAGCCAAATATTTCCTCCATTAAGGAGCACCCTAGACCTCAAGAGACACAGCAGCAATCTTCCTAAAATTTAGGAGGAATCTGAATAGAAGATTCAGTGAATCCAGGGAAGTCAGTGGAACATCTACTTGACATTAGTGGCACATGATTCTGTGCTCTGCAAAAAAGGTCACACAACACATGCATGGACAACAAGTCAAATACATCTGGTTAACAGAATGTGGCTATTTTGAGCTCAGAATGGTGATATGATTATTTTTGTTGCTTTTTGTTTATACTTATGTCTATCTTTAGCAGGCAGAAAAACAGAAAACAAAACCTGAGATATCCAGATTCTATAAGTTGCAGTGGTCAAGGATTCCACACAAGGTTGTTGGCCAGTGGAATACATGTTCTCTATTTGTCAGGTAGTACATCTCCAAGAAATTCCTGAAAATTAACTTTAATTCTTAGGAGAAAAACAAAGACAGGGAAAAAAACAAAAGAAAAAAAGAAAAAAGAAAGAAGAAAGAAGAAGGAAAAAAAAGTCAACTAAAACCCCTAAAAATAATGTTCATTCTGCAACAGATATTTTTTTCACACAAATTTATTTTTCATGCCAAATGTTCAAAATATTTTCTTCACAGACTCTCAACTTCCTTTTGTCCCCTTACTTTCATTTAGCAAGGCAGTAATTCCCAGATGGAAACTTTATCTTTTGCCACTGGGTACAACCGGGGTCAAAAATCCCACTCATATATGTTGGGAATACTTGATTAAAAGTTATCTGTGGATTGGGAAACAACCTATTTTTAAAGAAAAAGCTTTTCACTCAAAGGTGCTTATCATCAGTATGGGCAAAGGAGTCTGGGCTGGAGAAGGAGATGCATTTTTCTGACTCACATGGCATGGGGCCACATGTAGGTCTCTGGTTTATTTGTGGAAAATGGAGGGAAACAGTTTCCGCTGTTGTCACAGTTGTGCCGTTGATGGTAGGTGGGTGCATGGGAGAAAGGAACAGTTTAAATTAAAGCAAAACTTTTCCTCAAGTGTTTATTTTTGAACACTTGTGTGTCACGAAGGCCGGTCTCATGACTTTAAACAAAACCCGATGTCATTGCTTCCATGGGGTTAAAATGAAGTGCAAGAGAAGAATTACAATGACTTTGCCTGCAACAGGAGGAAGGTCAGGCATCGCTTTGGACTGAAGCTTGTCTCCATGGAGCGATGCCAGCAGCTGATACTTGACCTTTAAATTCCCCAGAGTTGCCACAATTTTGGGGAAGTGGCATTTGTCAGATGGCCAAAGAGGGTGATGGAAAGGCCAGGCTGGTGGCTGGGGGCAGCCATGGGCAGGTCGGAGGAAAGGTGTTTACTTACAGTGAAATTGTCTATGGGGTGGGGTATCCTGCTGAAATGTCTATGGATGAAGGTGCTGCTTGAGGCAAGGCCAAGGGGCAGGTGGAGAAACTGGGATGTTGAGAAGAGAACTGTCTGCAGGGAAGGAGAGGTCTCTTCTGGGTGCAGGTGAGATGGCAGTGGGGCATGTGAGGGAACCGTGCAGGAGACACCGGCCCCAGGACAAGAGCTGAGGGGCCCGGCCCTGAGGGGCCCGGCTGCTCCTCCCGAGCCTCTGAGGGATGGAGCGAGAGAGGCGGGGAGGAA
>VZRN01011464.1:6075391-6152534 GCA_013397935.1 Dasyornis broadbenti | reverse complement strand
TGGGCAAGGAACAAACAATAAGTAATCAAGTGCTGGATGCTCTTTAGCTGAATTTCTTTCCTGAAGTGTCCCCCCTGGACTGGATATCTGAAGAGCCAACTCTGTGCTTTCTATTGGCCCTCTGGGAAGACGTTTAAGGAAAAAAAGTTTGTAAAGGTTTCTACAAACCTTTCCTTCCTTCCGGCAACATTGTTAGGGTCAGACCTTTGCACAGACAGAAACAAAGGACAGGCACAATTCAGGGAAAGAATCTGCCAGGAGCACGCAAAGCAAGGGCAGGGAACTGTGGCAGCTGGGTTCTGGGGCAATATCTGAGGGCATCAGGCAGTGCATGGCAAGGAACGCTGATGGCTTCCAAGACATAACTATGTTTTCTAGTTAAAAAAATAAATATTTTGAAATGAGATTTCAAAGTGGAATATTTTGTGATCTGAGTGGGCAAGTTAGAAACAGACTGGCAGCATCACGTGGAGTAAAACCTGTTGTTTTCCCCCTGCAAGCATGAGGATTCTGTAGGATGCTGAACAGTCTCATTGCAGCCTCCCTGCTCGGTCTGCTCACTTGTTTTCACAGGCATTCTTTAGCAGGTGACACAGAGATACAGACACTATGATGCTATACTTTTCTGAACTCCTTTTCAGGTACATTGGAATTTCCATTTCTGGGACATGCAGCTTCTCTGAAAAGTGGTGACTAGAGCTGGTTAGGAATTTTCTGAGAATATGTTTTGGGTTTCTTTTACTGGAAAATGCTGATACAACAAAACTTTCCACAAAAATAATTCCTGTTAAAGAGAAACTTTCTTTGGTTTGTTTCTCTCAAATCAAATGACAGAAATATGCAGCAGGAAACATTGCCAATAGCTTGTGGTAACCTGTTTTGAGAAACCCTCACCTGTGAGAGAAACTCATCAACTCATCAACAATGGGCTAGTTAGAAAAAAAGCAAAATAAACTCTGCAGACACACCTGCTACACACTATTCCATGGGCCAAAGGTACAAAACTGGTCTATAGTCAAGCTCATAAGAAGCTAGGTCATGTTTTGCTCTCCTGATAAGTCAGGATGGTTTTCTTGAATGAGAGAAAGACATTGCTGTCCCTGGCTGTAGGCTCTTAGTGCTGGTCTGTAGTTTACCAAGTTCAATGAATGTTTGATCTATTTAATATAGTTACTGGAGAGATTGAGACACAGTTTCTGTACTGTCTGTATCAGTGGCCTGATGAATAGGGTTGTGCCCTAACCAATAGGCTCTCCAGTTCAGGAGTGAAGGGTTCACTTTGATGAAGAGAAAAATTAGATTTCTAAAACTTCAGTTTTTCAGAGTAGAATTTGTTTTCTGACCAGCTCTCATGGTGGTATTTTCTTGACAACTCTCCCTTTCTTAATCCGGCCCCTCCCCACCTGCCTTAATATTAATTAATCCTATCATTTGGCTTATTGGCAAGAAAGATGACTCCTATCACATACTGCCATTTTCCTTACTTTGCTTTTAAAAATACATACTCTTCAACAAAAAGGTCTGGATATTTACAGTGTAGACAAAGGAAAGTTGTGCTATTTCTTTCTGAAAATACAAATTACTGGATCATTTCTAAAACTGATTGTTGTGTAAACATACATGTTATCTTTGTATGGGAGGTTGAATTCTTTTTACTTGGATATTTTTAGGAAAGATTAAGATTTGCCTACATACGATTATTTTTAGAGATGATAAACAAGATAAATGACGAAAACAGAATTAAAAAATGAGTCTTTTGTTACTACATGTCCATAGTTCTAGTGCTGTTCTATCAAACTTGTTTTCAAATGTACCTAATGATGAACATAGTTTCTTCTGTGAATTGATATTCTGGGTTTGTAATCCCATGCACTAAGTTCTGTGCGAAGACAATGTCCTGTGTAACAGAAGTTGCTGACTAATACAGTTGGGTTATATTAAGGGGTAAAGAAAAAGGAGAGTGAAGAAAACGCAAGAAATTTAAATGTCAGCAAGCTGTCTACGCTATCAGTTTCTGAGTTTCTTTTTAATATATAAAAGATAAGACAGTGATTGATGAAAGATAAATGTGCATGGCTCCTATAGAGTGCTTGCCTAGTCTTTATCAATATCCTCTAAGTCTCTATCACTTGCACAAAGAAATTAATCTGTAGCTAATAACTTTATCAGGGAGTTTTCTTTCTTGTTCAGATATTATTCAGTATTCTTGGAAAGCATCTTTTTAATAATTTTCATCTAGTGAAACTAAAAATTACTGTTTAATCAAAGCAACAAGTAGATTGGTGTGTTGCAAAAGAGTGAATGTTAAAGATTTATTTAAAATAAAGATACATCTTTCTTTGGAAGGACTGTCAGCCAAGTGTGTTTATTTAAATTTATTGAAAGCACTTTCTGTAGTTTGGATGATCTGAAGAAGTTGCTAATGAAGATGTGGGAGTTGCACTTGGTTCCTATATATAATTATGTCTTAAAGAAAAATAAAATCAAATCCCATAGCCATAATCGATTTATGAATGTTGTGTATTCCTGTGGTCTGCATAGCTAAGTATATTTTTAAAAATTAATGTGACTTATACTTCCCCATCCCAGCTGTAGATAATCATTATACTATATACTGTCAACAAAGTGAAATGATACTGTGCCAGTTGGAAGAGCGTATTCCTTCTGTTTAATGGAATCCTCTTGGTGCTCTGTGCCAGGGCCTGCTTGTTTTGCTCTCACATGTAATACAGCACTTACCCTGCTTAACAGATTTTCTCTTTCTATTAATGCCATTTTCATAAGCAACATAGCAGGAGAATATAGAGTTGAAAGACATGAGATTAAAATGTTGCGTAAAACTCTGGAAAATTGACCACTGAAGTCAAGGAAAGGAAAGCCTCTTATTGGAGGAGCTCATCTGTCATTATTGTAATACTTCGACTGAGGCCAGGCTTGGAAGGGAAATGTGCAGTCTCCCTCAGAGCAGAATATCTCCCTTTTGGATCTTTGTGCTGAACGTTAGTTTGCCACTTAAGCATTTCAAACTTTTCCAAGGAGGTTTGAAACCAGGATAACTGGGCCTCTTTTTGAGTAAAAGCGTGATGTGGAGAAAAAAGCATTGTCCTGAATGTTTTGCAGTTACTTGTAGTGGATGAATGTTGGAATTTCACTTTCTCCCCATCAGCACTGAGGTGGGGTGGAATGGCAGAGACTAAAAGGCAGCACAGAGGTGAGAATGGATTGATCATGGAGGTGAGAAAGGATTGATCTCCATGCTTACTTGGGGAGCATGAATAATAGGATAACTGGCATAACGCAAGCCAAATTTGAACCTTGCAGTGGGGAAAGTGTGGCAGCTACAAAGAAGTGGGAAGGGGTGAGGACATCCTCACTGTTACCCCATCTTTTCCTGTAGGTCTTTGTGGCAGTGCCCTCAGAGGGTTATAGAGGTGTTCCCAAATGTGGGTAGTACCTACATGCAAAGTAGCACTGCGGCAAGGCAGTGCTGGGAATGTGCTCCAGATTAGTGAAATATGTTGGCAAAATCTAGCTGTAGTTTCCAGTGGCTTGTGGGACTCCACCCATGTGCTGTCTGATGAGCCCAGCCGTGCCTGGCAGTCCCCACTGCTGCTGGCCCAGCTGGGGACTGGCTGCTCCCTCTGTCCCCCCTCAGCTCCAGCTTTTCTTATGACTCGCTGCCTTGGCCAGCGGCATTATTTTTATGTATACAACACGCAGCAAGGCTCTCATCACTTCACAGTGGCTGTTTTGCTGCCCTCAGCCATCTGTCATTCTTTGTTTTGCCCAGATTTCTGCCCTGCCTACTTGTGCTTGTCTCCTTACCCCTTGCTTCATCTCTGGAAATCTGGTTGGCTGGGACACCATCACAAAGGACAGGCACAACCTGCTGGGTGCCTTGAAGGAGACACCAAACACTTCCGAATATTGTGGAATTCAATGGGAAATGGTGGGCATTTAAAACTTGTGCACAGTGCATAAGGAGACAAATCTTACAAGGGAAAATCCTCTCAGTAATTTAGGCAGAGGTTAGATACAGCAAGTCAGAGTACAAACTGCAGCACATTTGTTTCTGCCAATGGGTCCCAGCATCCTGCTGAGCAGATAACCTCTTCTTGGAAGGAGAAGAGCTGTCCATTTGCAGCTAATATCCAATTTTAGAATATACTATCAGTTGTTAGCATTATCCTTAGCTCCTTGAGCTCTCATGCTGATTATAAGAGTGGATTCCAAAGGCAGGAGGACTTAGCATAAACCTGAAGTTGGGTTCCCAGTAACATGGGAGTCTTTGCAGTTGCTAATAAGGGGGTGTGGGGATGTGTATGTGAGTGGTAATGTAAAGCCAAAAAGAAATATCTTTTTGCATTTCCTGAATCTGCTCAACAGCTAGACTGAGAGCCAATGTAGAAATAAGGAAATCATTATCTATTATATATAGATATTATATGGATAGTTATATATATTTCAAACTACTTTCTAAAATGTGTACGTTTTTTCCCCATGAGGCTCTTTTGCCAAGAAAATAAATTTCAGAATGTAAAATATTCACATCATCCTCCAGGTACTTTTGAGAAACTGTTTAGTTTTGACAAGCTAGAGATGCCTCCTTGGACAGCTGGTTTTATTTTGGTGGCTTTCCATCTACACAGCTGACTGCAGATTTTATGGGTATGGTTGGTAAACTTCTTTTACGCCAAATTATTGTCTTACATAAATAACCGCACTAAACTTAATCTGGCATCTTAAACCTATCCAATCTACAAAGTTGTTTTCTTAGGCACGACTTAGATTGTTCCAGTTTCTCATTATGTTGGCTTGCCTTTATTCCCATTTTTTTTTTCCCTCCCCAAATGAGAAGTCATTTGGAAAAGGTGTTCACTTTTTGCATTCTAGTCAGGAGTCTGGACATTTTTGATACTGAAACAGGCAGAAGAAAAAATCAAAGTAAATTAAAGTAAGCTAAAAGTGTTGAGCATTAACTTTTTTTGTAAGAGTGACTCTGCTAGGGCTTAGTTTAAGAGACAAAATTATCTTAAATGTATTTGTTGAAAAAGTGCTTTGTAACTGTGCATGACCCTATTAGTGATATTAGTATCAACACTCATCTTTAACATGCTTTCTTTTATTTCTGCCACCACAGTGTTAACTTAAGCATGTTGTATCCGAAAGCATTTAGTAGCATCTACTTTCACCATCTGGTGAAGATTGGGTTTGTTTGATTTTTCATTTTGTCTTGATGAAGCCAGTATATTTATGCTATCATACTGAGGCACATACCAGTATGCAGTTTGCCCTTGTTATTTTATATCCTTTGAAAAGCATTGTCGTGGAAATACATTATTGAATATAGTTAAAAGTATCCCTTTCTATCATGTTTCATAAACAAGTTAAACACCTCACGGTATTTGCATACTGGTTTTCAACCCATATATGATGAGAACTGTTGTGTTGTTTAAAACCCCTACTCATTGACTTTTTTCTTATTACTCAAGTTTTGTCAAATGCTATTTTATGCATATAAATATACTCTGGTTTTAATTTTTGTATTAAAATGTCAATGTTCATACTAAGATAAGCATTCTGCTTTGAAATATCTGACACTGTGATAGTATATTGTTTTGCAGATTTTTTCTTTGCACATTTTTTTTCCATTCAGATACATAGGAAAATAAGTTACCATCCATTTTTTGTCAAGTATGGTGTCCCTGATAAAATGTTTAATGTGTTTATTTTGTTGAACTGTTCTTTCCTACATTTGTTTCAGGTGTGCTTAGGGTTGGGGACTTTTTCTTTTTTTTCTCTCTTTTTTTTTTTTTTTAATTGAAGGTCTTTCATATGATGGTAGATTGATTTCCCAACCCCCTGCTCCCAAGTTTTAAAACACATGAAATTCCTCTCTCAAAATTTATTTTTTTTGCCTAGCTCATTGGGAAAATCCAGTTTACCTTAGCTTGCAAAATTAAATTAATAGCTAATCTCATTTTAACATTCTGACCTGGTTATCAATTATAACACAAATAATTCAATCTCTAATTAGTCCATCTGTTAACTGCTCAAGGTCAAGTGACTTCATTATGTTACAAACATCATGCAAAATATTAAACAGGGATCTAAAATGCCAGTTGATACTAAAGAAAGAGTGTATGTTTGTTTAACGTTTCTGAAATAATTGTGTCACTTTATATGACCATTTTTCTTCACTGGAATATATTTTGCATCTTCAGCTTCTCTGTGCTTCCTGCACAGCATGTGGACAATTTCCCTTTTTAATTTTTTTCCCCATGCCATGTTATTTTGTATTTCATTCTCCATTTGGAAGGACTGCAGTTGATTCCTGCAGTTCTCTGACAACATCTGCTAGCCTGAGGAATTCAGGTATCTTCATTTCCTTTTTATTTTTTTTTTTTTTTTTTTTGACAGATATTTACATCCAGGAATCANTTTTTTTTTTTTTATTTTCCCATAGATTTGGTTTATCTCTGACATCTGACAAACAAAGAACAGCAATGCTGTTACGTGAGTGTTCACATTCTTTTAAAAACTGGAAGTTATAAAAGGTCTTTTTTTCATCCATGCTATGAGGACCTGTATCCAACTTATTTTTATAAGCAAATGTGATAACAGGAAAAACATGAATTAATTTCCCCACACAGTTGAAAGGTTAGCTCAACAAGGCAAATAACTACATAGTAAAATGCTCAAGTTCCGCAAGTACAAACAGAAAAGGGAAGTAAAACTCAATCACAAACCATCAAGTTTTCATTAAAAATCTCAATTTAAACATAAACATTTAATTTAAATGTATTTATCTACCCATTTGGAAAACCTGGTGTTAAGTTTTGATGGTTTTGCGCTGTATAATAAAGTGGGATGCAAAATTAGAATGAAACCAAAAGGAATAAGCTTTCTTACATCATCAGGAGACTTCAAGATGTGTTTCTTTAAGATAGTACTATCTTTTGCATAGACTAGAGTGAAATTTGGAAACCCTGGAAGCTGACATGATGAATGCATCATAACTAGTATTTAATAAAAGATTTGTAGAGTCTGTAACAAGTCCATAGAAGCAGACATTTTTCTACAGGAGGAAGCCAGTATGCTCCAGTTGTGCTCTATAAGACCATAACTTTTAAGCCTAAAATGTACATCTGTATAAGAAAAAACTGAAGTGATGGTGGAAGGAGAAAGGGGTTACCAATGAAGTAGATAAAGTCAGGTAATCTCCTTGTAAAATTTTGTTGCACATAACACAAGTAATTGTACCACAATATTATTGTATTTGTTATATTATTTTTTTTACTACTAAATAGAAAATGCTAGACCAAATACATACAGACTAAGACCTGAGGGTGTGAAATGTGAGTTGCTTAGGTATTTGAACTTTAAATAACCTGAAACTAGATTTATACTGCATTTCTTGACTCTCATATAGCTCAGTATCAGACCAATTGTATTCTGCAAGGTGTAATTTTAATTTGAGATAGGGAACATAATCAGGTAGTTTCAGGACTGAGTGATGTGGTGGTATGGGAACCCAGAGTCCTTTTTGGTGTGGTACACAAGGCCAGAAGATAAAAAAGAAGCTATTTTGCTGTAATTTTTTATCAGCTCAGTGATTAGAGAGTATCTGGAGAGCAGGAGGGATCAAACACAAACACCTTTGCTGATTCAAACCTGTTTCTCTTGTTAATCAAGAAAGTGTCTTTTTATGATATAGCATATTGTGGTATCCATTACTCTCTACTCTCTGTGTTACTGGTTCTGTTTTGTATAAATATAATTAAAATTAAAGTTAAGTAGGTCCTAGAATACAGTCACTGCAACTTGCTGGTGAGTTTTTGAACAAAAATGCTGTAGAATGACAATTTTCTTTATCTCTGATTATTGAGATTATTTGCCACAGACTGGAACTGCTCCAAGAAAAGGTATTGTTGAAAATCTTTTTCTCCAGGTGCCCTATAGTTTGAGCAGTCTCAGTCAATGATTCTTATCTGAGAAGATTGTACAGAAACCTCATTTGAAAATTTAATAAGGGAACAGAAAGGTGAGTTCTTGTAACTCCAAGGTAAATGTCTTTCCCTGTGAGGTACCTTTCTTCTTAAGTAAATATTTAAAGCCTTTCGTGAAAATGGGGGAACTCCAGCAGGGAGACTGTGGAAATCCAAAAGGAAATTATGGAGCACTTGTCCAATGCTGCATCCTACTAGAGCAAATGTGTCAGTTCCCATTTCCTTGGGCACTGACTGAACTCTTCTCTTTTCTGTTCAACTTCATGTTAAAAAAATAGAAAAAGGCACCACCCTCACCTTTTTGAGGATATTTTTTAAGTTGACTGAGGAAATATTTTTAGTTAGTGGTTGTTTCTATTGAAGAAAAAAAATGTTGGTTCATATTTGGCTGAATTCCTTTGTGTTTGAATCAGCTGCTATTATTTTCAAATTTAAGTGGAATTTCAGACTTCCTTGCTAATATGATATGAAACTACAGGAAACATCAGAGAACATGGCCTACAAAATGGGCAGAAGTCCTGTTTAATCAAAATTTAAAAAATTGAAATGAATGGCAATCACAAATTAGTTGCATTGGTTATAGCATACTGCATGCTAACTTTTATTGTAGAGCATGCCTAAGGCACTATTTGAGTTAACATTTTATTAATAAGGGCACCTAATTTGACACAAAAAGAATATTATTTATATATATATTTTTTGTGAGAATTGTAAAAGTAATGCTTTGCATTATTCTGGTATTTCTAACAGTCACACCACAGATGCACTTGGCCCTTTGCCTTTTGGATTATAGGCAAGACATACAATGTTGTTGTTTGAAAGCTAAAGTAAATCAGGCTGTTATGAATTGCTAAATGCAAGATCAAACCCATAATCCTCTTTGGACAACTGCTAGGAAAAGAAGGACAAAAAACCCCCAGAACTCTGTACCACATTTTTCAGGCAGAACAGAATTTCTTGATTTTTTAAATCATATTCTTGCATGCTGGCTGGTGAGTTTAAGAAGCTGTTATCATTGGGAATTAAAATAATGACACTTATCAGTAGATGGGAAATGTAAGTATCAGGAACCGAAAGAAAATACTTTGATATTTCTGTACAGATTCTTACCACCACTTGACATAAAAGTCTTGGCTGAGACAACATAAAACTAACAAGTATGTCTTGGAAGATAATAGATTGAGAAATACAACACAAAAGCTTTATAGAAGATTTGTTTTTCTGTGGTTGATTTAAGGGGCAAATGCAATCCCTTTTGCAGCACTTTGGCTCTATCACAGGTACAGCAAAATGTAAAGCTGCTTCAGTGTAGACACAACTGTTTCCAGTAAAAGGATGCTGATCCTTAAGATGAGAATGTTCTCATAACATTTCCCTAAGCAGTGATTCATTTTGGGTGCATGTGCACTGCACAAATAGAAGGCTGAAAATGCTTAAGAGAGCTGATATGAGTCCCTAACACAATACCAAAACTATTAGGATTTGATTTTTTAACCAAAATTTTCTTAGTATAATAATAATATTTCTATTTAAAGGTAAATAAATTCTTTTTTTTCTTAAAATTTTTTGTGATCCATTAGATTCTGGGGAGTAGCATGGTTTACTTTCATCAGTTCAAAAAGAAAGAGAGGAGGATGGGGTGAAGATTATTTTACAGGGACATTACAGCAGAGATATTCTATTCCCTTGATTTTCTTTTTTTTTTTTTTAAAGCCGAAGCTTGATGAGATCTAATTTAAATGTCTTTGGTGTATTTCTAAGTGTCTTAGGTATAACTCACCACTGAGAGGTGTGATTTAGCTGAATCCAGTGAGAATGTGAACTCAGTGATCAGAATGGAAGTTCTGCAAAGGGAACACCCCTAAGCCCTCTTTGGCTTTTCAGTATGTGGAGCCGTCAGTAACTCCCCCAGAGCCTCAGCTATTGCAATTCACAGTTACTCTGAGCTTCTGCAGGCCGCACCAGGCAAAACTTTACTGGCCTAAGTGCACTCTGCACCTGCATGAGGATCTATTCAGAGAACCAGGCTGAGGTTTCATATATTTGAAAAACTCTGGCAAAATAGAATAAATTGAGTCTGAGCATTTGTGTTCTATTATTGTTGCAGAGTCTGTAGACAAAAATGAAAGGACAGCTGTGAATACAGTTATATGGGAGTAAGTTATGGAAAATACTATTATCTACTTTGTAAACTAAGGAGGAATTTATTCACCTAACCTTACATGGATAAACCATCTAATCCAAAAAGATCATCTGGGATCATTGAGTGAAAGAGGAGAAATAGATCCACAGGACAATTTATCCTCCCCGTGTTACTCATCTGACAGAATAGGGACAATTGCTCTCCAGATGTACTCAACTGCCTTCACAGATGAGGGAGCAGCCTTCACTAGTGGACTGGTTTTCATGGAATGTGAAATGAAAATATAAATAAATATTGGGAAAATTCTGGGATTTTCTTGCAGATATCAAAGACCTTTCCTCTTGCACTTTAGCCAAACACCTCTAGCCAATCCTCCTCACTCCATGTTATACCTCTTCCTCTTGGCCTTTCAATAGAGACATGGAAACCAGAGCAGGAGGTTCATTTTTGCAGAAATCTTTGCAACACTGCAGACTGTTTCCATGCTACGGCCTGTGTTTGACCTTATAATCTTTTCTGTGAGCTAACAACTCTAGTTTACTCACACCTAAACTGGACACAACACTCACACTGAAATTTCACTGGAGCAGTGAGAGGACAAATGATTATTTTGTGTCACTTCCAGAATCCACCTCTTTTCACAATTTGTGATAAGTTTATTGTTTTAAGAACACTTTTTACATCCAGCAAGTGATACTGAGTTTTTCACTTGAGTTTTTCATGGAAGTATTTGCAAGATCTCAGGTAATTATCAGCCATATTTTGGAAGTTTTGAAAAAATTTTTACAAAGGGTGAGAAACTTCCCTCTTACCCTTTTACAGCATTATGCAAGTCTTCATTTGAAACTGGTTTTTCTGTAATTCCTGCTGGTTTGGGTTTAAAAATGGAAATCACCATCTAAATTAATCCATTCTGCAGTATATGTTTATACCGTATTTTTGTGAGATTTTCTATGGTTTAGGTACTGAAGATGTTCTAATTCCTATAAAATGTTGTCCATATCTAATGCCATCTTTAATCTCAGCATTCTTCTTTACAATATTTTATTTAGTTGCTTTTTTTTTTTTTCTTCTTTGCTTCTTTTTTTAGAGAGTAAAGGAAAAAAGAGAAATCCTCTTCATGACTTCAAAAAGACAGGAGAGTTGATGCTCATTAAAGTAAACAAAACACTGGAAGTAAAAACTAAGCTGTTAAATACCACTGAGCAATGTGCCAAGAGATGCAGCAGGAACAAGGGCCTTTCGTTCACTTGCAAGTAAGTTACGTATCTCTTTTGTTTATTGTTTTTTTCCCTGAGGAAGCATATGTAACAGCCTTTGACCAAAGGTCTCTCTGTAATTGTCATCAGTGGTAGCTTGTACCGAGATTAGCCTAAAGATTGTGATTTCTGATTTCGGTGATCTTATTCTACCTGTCCAGAGAGCATCAGTCTTTTCTGAGGCTTTATCTGAGTTGTCCGTCTTCTTAGCTTGTCCAATCTGTAATCTTTTCCATAACATAGCTGAAAAAATGTACTCATGTTAAGATGTGGATGACTTGGGCTGCACTGTAGCATTCAGTGAACATTTCTGAGATTTTTGTGTCTCTTATAAAATGGTTATTGTCACACATCACAGCTGCAGTATTTCAGCACCACTTCAGACCATATTCTGACTTCATTCTTTGCACATTACTCCTGCTGAAATCAATGAGAACCTCACACATGGAGCACAGATACATGCACTGCTGAAGTTCACTGGCAAGTACTATGAATTTAATACAATGGAATCAAACCTGGGCTGTGGATAGCTATCCTTCAGCATCTGCTGTCTCTTAGAAACATGTCATGCAGCTCACTGCTTCTCTACTTTGTACATATTCTCTACTATTTTTTGGAACAAATCACTCTTATTTCTTTGATGTGTTAGATTTTATATGACTCCCCTGGCCTCTCTTAGTGCAGACCGTTAGCAATGAATGAAAGGCCTTGAATCAGATGAATCTTGGAGGGAGTGGATGACTTCTGTAACTGGTGAGTGCTGGGCTAAATGTGAGCCTGAATTTGAAACATAAAAGAGTTTTGATAATTGGTACAAATGGAAGCTAGATCAAATGTGACAATAAAAGCTCTTCCTTGGCAGAGAAGGTTCTCAACTGTGGTTAAATTCTTCCATAAACCTTTAATTCCATTGTTGCTGGGTCTCATTTGTATCTTTCTGTACTCTATTTATATGTGTAAACAATGAACAGTTTATTTTTCAGATAGAAAATATTTTCCAGGGTCTAATAATTTTCACATGGTACAAGTCACTCCTTTCCCTGTTGGCAGAGTTTCCATTAATGTCAATGCCAAAAAGATGAGGTTGCATTCAGTGCTACAAGACATCCTTGAGTTCTGATAAGCAGCAACAAGGAGTATTGCAAAATTAAGTATCACAGTATAAAATAAATTCTGAGTAATGCCAAGGAAACAACAATTCTGTGTTCTAGCCTCAGCTTAGGAAAACTTTCCTGAGATACTTGTAGCTGCTCTGGATGCTATCATTTGTGTTCTGAAAATAAAAGGCAAGTTGATATATGTATCTATTCTATTTTCTATTAAAATTAATCTAGAATGTCTCTGAATTTTTAAAATGTGCTCATGTAGATTTTATTTATTTTTTTTTTTTTAAATTGAGACGGCATCGGGTGAATATCTTAAGGGGCAAATTCTCCCTTAATGAGTCAATACAGCAACATAGAGGAGCCATGAGGAACTTTGAGGACACAGTTTGGAAAAGTCCTGCTCGCAGATAACAGAATGGCAATTACTTTGCACTAAATATGGGAAAGGATTACGATCTGAATTCCTATTTTCCCTGGCAGGTTTTTAGCGTGGAAGGCTAGCAGTAGATGTATAGGTGAACAGGTCTTGGCTGTGCTACCACTATGCAGCAGAGCACATGGGATTTTCTTTTCTGGGATCTCAGAACATTCTTGTGGTTTCCCTTTTGGCCCCATATGAGTCCTGTTGTACTGTGAACTGTTCTTTGATGCTACTGTAAACACACATTTTACATGTGTTCCCTTTTAAAGGATCTAGTGATTACTAATGTTTCCCTTTTATTCCTAGGATTCCAGTCTTTAACTTCATACCAGCACATGGTTACTACAAGGTGAAATTTGTTGCCAACTTAAATGAAAACCAATTAGCTTCCTACCTGCTCTGGGAGCATTCTAAAATAAGAAGTAACTCAAAATTACATTTTAAGTGCTTGAAACATAAGACTTGAACTTTCCTGTGTTTATTGATGTTTTCATGGCTTGATTCTCATATTCCATATCCATGAAGCAGTTCTCCGTCACTTGGGTCGCAGCATGGAAGTTTTATTTTATGGATGCAAACTTTATGTAAGAATTAAAAATGGAATTACTTTGTAACATAATTGTGACAGTAGCACTAGGAGCAGCAACATCTGGGTCTATACACTGTGAGGTACACAAACAGAAACAGGGTTAGGTTTCTTTTTTGCCAGAAAGTGGTAAAGTAGCAGATTTCAGGCACTACAGGCTTGTAAAGGCTCAGGTACCCCTTATTTTCCGGGGCGGTGGGGAAATTACAACAACATTGTATTCCTTCATTATAAGTTTCTGTATCACTTGCAACTAAAATTTGAATATTTTATTGGTACATCATTAATCCTTGCTAGTTTTAACTCTGACGCTTTTTTGTTGAAGCTAATATATGTCACTTTTCAGAACAGATGTTTCCTCTATTCCCTTGCTGTCATGCTTGCACAGATCTTGTTCATTTCCGAGTTACAAGATCCTTATCTAGAATTGTTTCTTTTTCATAACATTATTCCTAAAATCGTCCATCAAAGAACTCCTTAGATTCACTTATACTGTGTTTTTGACTTCATAAATCTCTGTGGATCTTTTTCTGCCTTCCCTATCAGTTTTATCAAGCTGCTGCTACTGTTGAGGTGTTCTGTTCCTTTGTTTCACCACCCTTTTGCAGTCCATTACTCCCACTGTTTTCCTACAGTCATCCTTGCAGTTTTTCCCACTACATTTCCTATGGACGAGAAAAAGGTAGTATAGGTAGTACTTTATTGGCTCTGCAGGTGACTTTTGCAGGTGCATCCCTTCCTTAACTGCAAAGTTGTCAATGTCTCATCCTTTGTTACCTCCTTGGAGTGTCTGTATTTACACAGGAAGGGATTCCAGAATAGACAACAGAATTTCTGTACCTGATAAGAAAATCTACAGACTATCTCAGTACAAAGAGAAACAAACAAAAAAATTGTTGTGATCGGCAGTATCAGTAGAGGAAAGTCCAAGAATTTGCTCAAATGTGTTGACTTTGGAAGTATAAAAAACCTCCAGATTTGGGTCCAAGAAAAGATTTTTAGAAACTTTTATGTGCAGAAGTGGTTGAAGCCAAACTGGAAAGAAACCAAAAGGCAACTGAAAGGCAAAAACTGAAAGAATTGTTTGTAAACAGAACATTCTGCATTTCCACTTTAGGCGGGAGGAGCAGAAAGGAGAATGTAATTGGAAAGGCAGGAAAGGTCAAGGATATTTTTGTGAAGATGGAGTTAGAGGCACTTGGATCTGCTCAAATCTGAGAATCAGCCAGAAGAGAACAGAAGGCTGCATAAGGGCAGAAGGATGAAGGTTAGCAGGTTGGAAACATTTGGAGTCAACAGAGTAGAGAGAGCAGTTGGATGAAAAATCTGTTTGGTGATGGAAACGATAATGAAGAAGATGTTTGAAAGAGAGAAGACTGGGGAGATTGGGTAGGGTCTTGTAGTATTTTTAACTGAAGCCAGTAAGATCTCAAACAGAAAGCTTGTATGGCCAATTAAATGAAGATCAAGGAGCTTTTTGTTGAGGGATGCAGTGCTGAGGAATATGGCATAGCCAAAGTATGCATGAAGTGTAAGAAATCTGTGTCTTTTGGATATTATCAAATGTTAAAATGCCCTCTGAGATCAGAATAAAATATCTCAGAAGGTATGGGATGAATGACAGAAATATAGATTGTGAGGTAGGCTAGAGGAAATAATGTCAGTAATTTCTTATTTGGTTCAAATGAAAAATTAAGGAAAAAACACCTGTGGAGTTTTAGAGGGGGGGGGGTTTTTTTTTTTTTTTTGGTTTTTTTTTGGTTTTTTTTTTTAAATTTACTGATTCGAATAACTATTGCTTCCTCCAAGGCAGTCAATTGTGTTTTTAAAATCCTTTAAAATATTTTACTTATACTTAAATTCTATCCTTTCGAAACTGTTTTAAGAGGAAAAAGGTCTGCATTTTTCATTTCAAATATTGAAAGAAAGTGTTTTTACTCTTCAGATTTCTGTTTGTCTTTCTTGTCCTCCCCCATATCCAGTCAATTCAGCATACATTGTAGTCTATCCTAGAAAGCAGTTCAAAATAAGAGAAAGAAATGGAAAACAAAAGCAAAGCAAGGGCAAACTCTAGGTACACTATCACAGATTAGTTTATTTGTAAAAATAAAAATAATCTTGTTTTTAAACAGCTCTGTTGTTCTAGGCAAGAAACAGATTCCTTGTGCTTGAATTTTCCTCAATCCATCAGTGTGAGATGCTTAACTATTTCAGAGGCATATGTAAGCAAAGCAAAGAAGGTGTTTAAGTCTTCATGTTTTGGTTTTTTTTTCCCAGAAAGCAGCATAACTGAGGACACAAATGCTGTCTCAGTCACATTTCTCTAAGCTTTAAAATAAAGATCTTTAATGACAAGGGAGCTCTTAGATTAGTGTGAACAATCAAACTGGTATTTAATGTAATGACCACATCAACTTAATTTCTTTGTTGCTTTGCTCTTGTCAGCACAGTTGTGGGTTTAAATAGTAATTTGGACTGTTCTCTGCCTTTCCCAGTAAAAATAAATCTGATGTCATTGCATGCTCCTTGGCAGGCCATGTGTCGTTACTGTAAACCACACAGAGATTTTTTTCTCATCCAGATTTTCTTTGCAGGGCCTTTGCTTACGACAGAGTTACAAAACGGTGCCATTGGTTATCCTTCAACAGCTTGACAAATGGTGTGAGAAAGAAGCAAGACCATGCGTTTGATCTGTATGAAAAGAAGGGTAACTGATTTATTTACTGATTTTGTTTTTCCAGCTATGGAGGAAGGAAAAAAAATCCTGAGGTCAGTCAGTGATTTCTTTTGGCTGTAGGAAATCCTGGGCATGGATGCTTTTATGCATTTTCAAAGCTGCATCCTACAGTTTTATTTACACATGTCCTGAGTTCGCTGTCATGCAAGTCTACGTACCTGCTCTTGGTCAGGTTTCCAATCTACATATTTGCATACCATCATACGTACTAGTCTGAATTGCTACTTCATTTTCTACTGAACAGCTCAGTTGAATGAGTTATCATTTATTACTTAATATTGCTCTTATTTACCTAGTTAATGAGTAGGAGACTTGAGTCCTTAGACATGGAGTTTTTTTCAATCAGATACCTTGGAATGATTTTCGGGATGTTTCTTTGGGTGAGATAGTGATCAATATTTTGAAGAAAAAAAACCCAAAAACACAGGCATGTATGTCAACAAATAAACAGTATTTTGAATAATCAAGTATTTAAAGGCTAATGAATGATATCATTTTTATGTGAAAACAAATTATGAGCTTTAATTTTTCATACATTAACTAAAACCCTAATTTTCTTCTCTTTTATTTCAATAGACTATGTCAGAAATTGTATCATCGGAAAAGGAGCAGACTATAAAGGAACAATATCTGTTACCAAAAGTGGTATCCAGTGTCAGGCCTGGAATTCAATGATCCCCCATGAGCACAGGTAAGAGTTCAGCAGCAGAGACAATGGGAATATTGCCAAGACAGCTTCCATAAAGCATAAGAATTTATGGGAAAACTAACCTTAGACAGCAAAATCTCTTAGGTATATTCTTGCCTTTCTCCAAAGGATGCCATTCTCCAGATCCCAGAAAATCCTTATCTTCTTGGACCTTCTCCAAAGATGTCTCTCCTAATGCCAGCCTGTGTGTCTGTATCCCTTCCTTTCCTTTGCTGGAGTTTTTTTTAGCTGTTTATATCCTTTTGATCTCTTAGGTACTGGGAGAAACAAAACATCTGCATTACTTCAGCCCAGGGTCTGGAAGTTTAACGTTGTTTTCTAATTGACTCCCAGGGAATGAGCAATTTTGAAAACTTTATTATTAGGAAGTGGGGGATATTAGACCACCTGTTTGTTTAGTATATAATATTGTTAGTATACTTTGCGTAGTTACTGTCAATTCTCTATTATTTGTAGAATATGTTAAACTCTATGGAGCACTTAGGCCAGGCAACAAATCCATGGAAAGGACTGAAAAGGCTTTTGAAATCACTCCCTTCAGATCACACAAGCAATAACTAAAGACGGAGGGAGCATGTACAGGACTTAACTTTTCAGATTAGGACCTGGTACAATGAGAAACTGAGGCCAAACCTACACCTTGAGAGTAAATCTAGTCCAACTCTATTGGCTAAGGAAAAAGAGAAGAAAGCCAAAACCTGAAGCCAGTAAGAGTAATGGTAAAAACAGATGCATCCCCAACAAATATTCCCAGAAACTAGTAAAAGTACTATGAAGTACTGGTTTATGCTTTAACCACTTTTCTTTCAACATTTTTGTACTGGCTTTAGCCATGTAGATAATAAAACCTTAAGAGACAAAACCAAAGTGTCCTCTGACCCATAAGGTTGCTATCCACATTGCTGCCTTTTGCTCTGGACTCCCAGCATCAGCAGCTTGTTTAGGAGGAGCCAAACTGGAAATTGCTAGTGAGGAACTGGGCTGTGCGCTGCTCGGTCCTGTCCTGACCAAATCAATCCAGTGTGCAAGAGGATATCTTGGAACAACATTAAAAGGCAAAGGATACTTGAGTTCTGTCGTCTTATGATGTGTTACAAAGCTGAGCCTCAGGCTTGGACTTACTGGACTTGGCTCTTACAGTATAGATGGCAGTGTCTGCTGCTCAGTTTGAGGCCAGAGCTGTTCTTAACTGGGAGCATACCATAAATATCATCAGATCCCAAAGCAGTGACTTCTTGAGACTCAACACCTTGAAGTATATAATCTTCATCTTTCCAAACTGAAAGAACTCTGTTTCAGTACAACCTAAGCAAGAATGAGCATTTTTTCTACATAATATACATGTGACTTTATATAATTAGAGAAAGTGTCTGGATAGCACACATTATCACTAAATTGTGTTTTAATACACAACATGCACAGTTTTATCACATGTACAGTTTTATCCAATGCATTTGGACAGCCGCTCTTCTATGATGAATTTTATGAGAATGACTCTTCTCCTGCCTTGTGCAATAAGTTTAATATTTAAAAGGTCACCGGATAAATGAGGTGGCTGCATGCTAATTTTGTTTTTCAACATCAGAAAATATGATTTCATCATCAGAGACATGAGAGAGATGGGAAGAGGCAGACAGTAGTGGTGTGTTTGGAACTTATTAGTACACAAGGCTCAGATTTTTAGGTCAGTTTTTTCTCAACATCTGGTTATCACAAAGTGCTATTGGAAAATAAATCCCTTTTCATATTTAAGGGAATAATGTACTTTAATGATTTTTAATTGTATTTCTAGAAAGAATTTAAATAACTTCAAACTTTAAACTTGTGCTTGAATCTCACAAATAATATTTTTATTTATTTATATTCCTTAGAACCCAGAGACTCCCAGCAAAACCCTGCTTTACATTACTGTCATCTCATCCTAGTACAGATTGTAAGACTCTTAGAGAGTTTTAAGTTGATAAAACCAATATAAAAAGGGTTCAAAGAGAAATGGTCAAAGAGCAGACCAGTACTTCCTAGGCTTTTGGCTAGTTTCCATCACTTTTGTGTGGTTGAATCTGTTTTTACCATTACTCTTATTGGTTTCAGTTTTTGGCTTTTTTTCTTTTCTTTCCTTACCTAATGTAGATGAACTAAATTGTCAGTTTTAGGAATGGCCCTTTCTTCCATTTCTGGGTACGTGTTTACTGAAGCTCATCTTTTTCTCTCTCAAGAATGTTGGTTCAGCACCTGTTGAAGTCATTAGTATATCTACCCATCTTACTTTCCTAATGCTACTCATTTAGATATTTTCTTAATGCTCTTACAGAATATCTGATGTAATTTGAGATTCCTTTTCGCTGTATTTTCTAATGAGCACAGAAGTTAAATAGAATATTCTAGTATACACTGACATATCACTTTAACACATATGCAGGTTGGAATGTCCCTTCAAAAATATTTGCCTGGAGCCCTTTAACTAAAAAAAGTTTAAGATACTTATATAAAAAAACTGCAGAGGAAAAACAGAAGCAATTTTATAGGCAGCAGTAATGACATAAAAATTAATCTCTTCAAGCACCAAAAATTAAAAAAAGCACTTTTATGTAATGCTTCCACATTGCATTGACTAGAACCACAATGTGATTAACAGAGGTATTTCCCATTTCAGTTAGTTCAAGTATTTAATTAATGGGAATGAAACTTGAATAAAATGTCACATGTAAAAAATTTTTTCTTGTTTCTCTCTCTCAAAACATGCAAAATATTAGGTATTTTCAGAATAAAAGGTGTGTTATTTGTGATACTTCCACAAAAGCTTAAATCCTAATTTTAAAAAAAGGAATAAATCTTATAAGCCTCAAAAATTAAGTCAATTAATTAAGTTCAGTTACAAGTTTTATGTGATCCCCTATGTAATTAGCCCAGAGATTCAATTAACAAAAGAATCCATCATGGGACAGATCTCTGAATGTAAGGTGTTTGCTAACTACAGAGATTTAGCTGCTCTTTAAGCATCACTGCAGTGTAACCTGCAGTGAAATGCCACCGGATTTGTCTGCAATGTGCAGCCTGAATGTGGTCATGAGCTGTTGAAGTGGCATTGAACAGACCAACTGTGTGACTGTGGTCCTTACTGTGGGGTTAGCCGCTCCTTATTTTGTGGGGAAAATTAACTAGCATTACTTTTCCATATAAATATACATATATCTCTGTACATCAGTGTGTATGTGATAGGTCCTCTAGAGGTAAGCCCATACTTTCACAGATACCTGAGAAGACAACACCTTGACCCTGAACATTTTGAATCAGCTGAGATGCTGTTCAACGCCTGAATTTATAAGATGCAGTTATGAATGGGTCTGTAAGTAGCAGACCCTAAGGTGACAGCAGTGCGGGCTTGTGGCAGAACGTGAAACAACACAGCTAAAATGGCATCTGGGGAAATTCCTTGTGCTGAAATGCAAAGCAGTCCGTGGTTTCAGGCAGTGAAAGCCTCTCGGCGAGGTGTAGCACACACTTGGTCACACTTGTATGCTCCTGATCATGTTTTCGCTGCTGCCTGACCAGGGATGCAAAAAGGTTTCTCTGCTTGTGGCGTACAAGGTGTACAAGGTGTACAACCTGTCTGAGCCCAGCTGGACCTGCTGTATATTCCAACACACACAGGAAAGACAGGGCTCACATGGCTACAGACCCAATCAACTGCTGTGCACCCAGAGCTCCTGAAAGAGAATATTGTGTGGGCTGGCACAGGGAGTGTGTGACTGCCTCTGGCTCTGCCCTAGATAGTTTGTTCTGGACAGCTGAGGGATGGGAGTAAAACTCTCTAGAGCACGCTATGGGCTAGACAAATTGTCCCAGATTTAGGCCATTTAGATTGAGTAATCCCAACTGAAGATGTGTATTTGTGTACGGACAGATATTTGGGTGTGAGCGTTTGCTTAGGCAGGGTGGAGGGAGAAGGAAGCAGAAATGTGATTGTTTCTAACTATTTGTAAAATAGTATGATTAACCCCAAAGTTTGCATGCTCTTATACTGTAATGATTGTCATTTTAAAACTAGCTTTTTGCCTTCGAGCTATCGGGGAAAAGACCTGAGGGAAAACTACTGCCGAAACCCTCGAGGGGAAGAGGGAGGCCCGTGGTGTTTCACCACCAGTCCAGAGACACGCCATGAAGTCTGTGACATCCCTCTCTGCTCAGAAGGTAACCAGGCTTCTGCAGAAAGCTGCCTTTGCCCTGCTGGCAGCGGCTGCACGGAACTTGCAGTAATCACTTGCTCAAGGCCCTTAGAGAAAGAACAGGTGATCTCTCAGTGATAATAACTCATATAGCAAGAAAAGTTATTAGAGGAAGAGGAGATCTTGATATGTTCCAGTACGCTGGAAGATTTCAGGCTTAGGAGCTTTTTTCAGATTATGGAGGAACTTGAAAAATGAAGTTATGCTGATCACACAAATGTGACCCTTTTTTTTTGGCTTGTCTAGTCTATAGTGAATCCATTAACAATTTCAGTATTACGTGATAAAATCATCTAGTGCCATTCCATGGTAAAATCAGCTTTTTGTCTTCTTTTTGATGAAAATATAGATACTGGATTACAAGATGAAAGCTTAAGATAAACATGCATTTTACTTTTTGAATAAATACTGTAAATAAGTATAACTCTTCATAAATCCAACCCCATTTGACTTTCAAGTCACAGAATCTGAAAGACACTTTAAATGCACCATTGCATTTGTTGACTTTTAAATTTTGCTAACCTCTAAACTAAACTCTTATATCTTGCTAATCAGCCAAGTCAGTTCCAGTCAATCAACCCATTTAAATTTTCAAGATAGGACGCCTTTAATTTATTTTCCTGCTAATGTGTCACATGCAATAGCTATGCTGTCCTTAGGAAAAGGAGCGGGAGGGAGGAAAGGAGGCAGGGAGGGAGAGAGAAAGAGAAGGAGGAAGAGAATAATTTACAAGGAACTTGAAGATTTGTTAAAACTTATCATTTAAAGATAAATTTATGTGGGCTCCAAATAGGATATGACCTGGATCTCACTTCAGGATGAAGACTTTGGTGATGTTTTGTGATATCTGTAATTCCATAAAATAGTATTTTCTAAATGATCCTTCCTTACAAATACTCTGATTAGGGAGTACTTGAGAGGTTTGCCTACAGTTAATTTTGGTGAATTTATTTTATATTTTCAGACTTCTCATTTTAAATTTTGTACAACAACGCTTTCAAATCCCTTTGATAACTTTTGCTCACTCTCCCTCCATGCCCCCCACTCACTTTCTCAAACCAGGACTGAAAATGTCTGCCTTTAAGCTACAAAAAACCATTATAATCAAAAAGATATAGCATCATATGTATCTGAAAGTGCTGGGTATTTGAAGAGACACGGTGTACTGCACTGAAATTGGGATTCAGCCATTATTCTGCACTTAAACTTGTCCTGTGATTATACTATGACTTAGAGTGATTTAGAATAACAAACGGTGCTCCATTAGATAATATCACCTTAAAAAAAAAAAATACTTCCTTAGTTATGTGTCTCTCTGTTCCTAACCATAAGTAAGGTTAGTAAAAATCTGATGAGAACAAGAATGCCTCTAGCAGCTCACCACTACCTGCTTCAAATCTGTAAGTGTCGTATAAAGTAATATAAATTTCAAGCATCTGGATTAGCTCTAACAGATGCAATTATATTTCAAAGGGCATTATACATACTGACCCAATAAAATACCTCTATAGGTTGGTTTCAATTTTTTTTTTTTTTTTCCTTTTTTGGTGGTACAAGTCATCAGTATGAAAAATGACTAGTGTCTATTTTTTTTTTCCTAGTTGAATGCATGACCTGCAATGGAGAGAGTTATAGAGGGCCAATGGATCACACTGAGACGGGCAAGGAGTGTCAGCGCTGGGATCTTCAGAGACCACACAAGCACAAATTTCGTCCAGAGAGGTAACCTCTCCTCCCCCCCAAGCAAGACCATGTGGTCATAATTTGAAAATTGCACACATTCTGGAACCAGCTGAGCAAAACTAGCATTAGCTCAACTGAAATTTATGGAGGTCACCAGTTTTAGATGCTTGGGCTCCTGGCCCATGGTGAAGGCTGGCTACTGTCATGATGGAGATGCAGGATGGGGAGTAGAGGCTGTTTTGTGTATTTCTGGTTTAATCCTGTGCATGTTTAGTGTAGTGATGTTCATCTACTGCCTTAATGCATCAAAATTTCCTCTCTAGCTTCATTGACAGTAAATAAGTATCCTCTGAATATTTCTGTATGTATTGATACGCAGCTGCAGTCATCTTAAAATACCTTCAAGTAATCACATAATAAATAATGATTAAAAGTCATAAATTTTTGTTAGACTTCTTGACACCATTAATGAAAATAAACTTGCAATATTGTCAAATAAAAAATTCCTTCTTTTTACAACATTGAACAGCTTTAAAGCTGTAGGTGATCTTCCATTATAATCACATTTAAGTATCCAATTTGTTTGGCCAGAGTGTTTGCCTACTACATCTGGTTTTTTCAGCCTGGGAAAGGAGTTAATCATTCTGTTTAGAATTTTATGAACATGGATTTATTTCTTAGACTATTTTTGTTTTTTTTTAATTTAGGCACAGATATATAGTGCCAAAAGTTGAGTCAGAAATGGCAAGACAAATTTCATCCCTGTTAGGGTTTGTCCTAGAGGGCCAAATTCACCCAACCACAAAGGGTCATCTATAATACACATTTTTGAAAATGTGTGGGAAGGAGGGATTGGGCAGGGGTTAGGCCACACAGGAGGGAGTCTGTATGTTCATCTCAAGCTGGACTACAGTTTCATTTTAGTTTTATTCTGGATTTAGGGTTAACTCCATTTATATATTGTTTTGAATAAACTTAAACTGCAAAGACTGCAAGAATCAACAAAACCAGAATGATTACGACCTTCCACTGGAAGTATATATGTTAAAGTGTTATTTTAAATAAAGCATTATCTTTATACTAAGAAATATGGGTACTGGTAGATTTTAGAAAGCCTGATTATTCAGCAAAATATTGAGGATTTGCAGTTTTGGAGTTTATGTGGTATAATCTGTTTTTTTCCCTTGGCTTGGATGATCTGGTTCATGAATAATAGCAGGCTATCCCATTGTTCTGCCACAATAAATATTTTGTATTAGCAGAGTGGGACTGAAGATAATCTGTTTCTGAGTTTTGCCATGCACTTACTGTGCATTCTAGAATAAGTCACAGAAAGAGTTTTGTTCCTTGGGAGTGAAACATTTATAGAACTCCTGGGTACAAACAATAATAATTTTACTGTCAGGAGGAAATTTCTTTTTTTCCATTAATTTCTGATTGTTTCCAAAATGACTTTTAAGACTAACCACAGTCTTGCGAACAATCGTCTTTCTCTTTTAAATATTTCCTTCAGCGAACATCTTCTTGAGAGTCTACAGACTTCAATAAAGTGGGTTTTTTTGAATCAAAAAGCAACCCATCCAGATTGAACTGATCTTCATGGGCTTTCAGAGATGTAATGTAGTCCAGTGTATTTCTGATACACTGATGTTATTTAGCTCCTTGAATGGTCACTAAAGATAGTAACAATTATATTTTGATTACACCAGATTTTTAAAATGTTATGGGCTTTGGTTTGCTTGGGTTTTTTTTTAATAGTCATGTAAATTGAAAACAAGAGAAGAGGTCTGGAACAAATGACCCATTAAAATACAGCAATCTCTAGAGACTCGTACAGTGTATCATCCGGGTGTAATGTAAATAACCTGGAAACCAGGAAGGACTATCCTGACAGATTTAAACCTGTTTTCATTCATGGCTTCATCAGTTGCAATGAGGAAGAAAAGAAAGTAAAGATGGTAATATTTTCAAATGCTCCAGGCTACTTGCTGTTGGACAGTGCATTCAGCTCAGGGTGAATAAAACACAGTTTTCTTTTTTGTCACCTCAGTGAATTGTTCCACATTTATTCCCCTCAGAGGTCAGTTTCTGAAGATGCTTACTGTTTGCTTAGATGTGATTGAAGCTAGCAGAAGGAATCCCCTCAAACAGCTCCTGCATAGCCCATTTTCAGCTACTAGTGGATGCAGAATTCTGAAACTCTAATTCTCTTGTGTACTCTTCACAGAAAGTTATGCCCCAGTATGGAAGGAAGACCACTGAGGATAATGTCTTGGGCATAAAACAGCATAGGGGGGAAACATTTTTTTCCTTTTCTGCTCAAACTCAAATATCCTGTGGAAATATTTATACTGTGGAGGAAAGTAGGGCTGAAACGTAGCATAGGAGGTGAATAACTGCAGGTATTCTTTTCAGTATCCTGGTTTACACCTCTTGTATGAAAATTTACTTTATAAAAAATCAGGTTTCCAGTCCTACATGTCTTTTAAAACAAAATGAAGGGGAAAAGAAATATTGGTGAAGAGCTTTAGATAGAGATCAACATCTGTCTCTTTAAAAATAATATATGTTATCTCTTTGGCTAATATTCTCCTCCCTCTTCTCTAGAAACTGAGATAAAGTCTTGATTTTGACTCCAGATATGCATCTTTATGCTTCATTTCAGTTTTGGCCATGAAGTATAGCTACTGCTGTTTCAAGGGGGGGAAGAAAAGGAAATATGTAGAATTCTGAAAGATCTCTGAAACTTCAGGCTCTTTCTTGGGTCTAAGAGAGGGGTCTGTGTCCAAATGTACTGGGGCAGGAGGAGTGTGTACACTAAAGAGACAAGCTCTCAGGACATCCTGCATAGCCTCACTGTTGAATTGTGTGGAACAGTTTGAAGCCCTGTTGTTTATCTTATTGCTAACACTTGTTTCTTAAAGGTTAACCTTTCCACTAGGAATTATTGTTTGTTGGGTATGAAGGAAGGCAGAAGCCTCCTTGAATGTTGGGGGAAGAACCATTGACTGAGAAGGCTGGTTTTACTGTAGAAAAGGACAGGTAGTTAGTAGATGAAAAGATATGGCTCACAGGTGCTACTCCATCCCACACAGACATGCAGACCTTGATCCTGAAAGAGCATCTCTATCTAAGTTTTAGTTAGTAAATAACACATTTTCGACATACTGTGGGAACATGCCATATAGTATTAGGAAGGATGGAACATTCAGTGCCAAGACAGACATTTGTATTCTAGAACATGGATTCTTTACATTCCCAGTCGTTTCGAATGCTTTTTGTGAGCTATGGTTGTAGACACTTTGTTATTGCTGCATTCACCTTGGTTCTTGGGTGGAGACATGCACTCTCCATGCTGTTTGACATGGGACATGTTCCACCAGCATCAAAGCTCATCACTGCACCTACTGGCTGGCCAAAACAATCTCGTTTTCTGTTATCCTGTTAGCCCATTAACTATTTTCTTGGGAAATCCTTCGACATAACTTGTCCCTTACAGTTTGTCTTATATCTAGAAGAAAAGAGGGGTGTCTCCTTGATGGTTTTGTTGTGATTATTTTTTTTTTTAAATTCTTCTTAAATCTTGTCCCCGTCCATTGTATAGTTGAAGGAACCTGAATTTTCCTACAAAATGGGAGATCAAGTTGTAAATGAGTCAAAATTAGCATGACCATTTCACAGAAAAAGGGTCCTAGCAAAAACATCCACTTCTAAATAATATTTTCCTCTTCTTGTGTGAAACACATCTGCTTGCAGTTGTAAATGGATTCAGGTTCCCAGGTAGTTAACTTTATTGTTCTCTTACATACTTTTCGTGTTTCCCTCAGGGCCAAATCTACTTTTTGTTTCTTTTGCAAACACATTTCAATAAAACTGGAAAGCCAAGGCAATTTATATTCACTAGAGAAAAAAACCCAATGCATTTATCGCCTTCAAGTTTACAGATGTTAGTATCATGTATTTATACGAAAAAACCCTACTTATCTTGGATATCTGTCTGATTGTCAGTGATGGCTGTAGGAATGTGGAAACATTTAAACAGCACAATAGTATCAAATCTTAATGAGATGAAGTGAGACGGAAGTGATTTCCTTATTTTCCTCCTTCTTTCCCCCAATACTTGAAAAGAGGGCATGACCAAAAATGAGCTCTGTTACAAAAATGGAGCTATCATTAGTAGCATAGCTACTCAAAATAGCTTCCAGTTTGAACCCAGGGCTGTTGCACTGAAGAACCTGCTTTCCTAATGAGTCCATCATGGCAGGCAGTATTTAGATAATCTACACTTAATTGGTCTGTTTCAAAAAAAAAATGAGTGGCTTAAGTGTCTGGTCATCAGTTTACAGACACAAGAGCAAGAGTTTAGCAATTAGTGGAGTTACCCCATCCGGTACCCTGCGCATTAGCTCAGCAGGGAGTCCCCTCGGTGGAGGTCTGATTCTGATGCATATTTGGAAAGTGTTTACATGTTATTATCTTTCTAACAGCGTTAAAAGAGAGTTATTTGCATCCATCCTACAGGATCAGACCCAAAGTTAATAAGAACCGGTTCTTGTTTTCCTCTGCTGAAATCTGTCCTTTAAGTACCTGGTAGAAGCCAGTGCAGTGTTGCCAGGAAGACTTCCCTGACGCGTTTCTCATTGTGGTTTGCAGATATCCTGACAAGGGCTTTGATGATAATTACTGCCGCAATCCTGATGGCAAGCTGAGACCATGGTGCTACACTCTTGACCCTAACACCCCCTGGGAGTTCTGTGCAATTAAAACGTGTGGTGAGTTCAAGCAAAATTTATTACTTCCTTTTCCTTTCCAAAATCTGGACATAGATATTTCAAACAGTATAGAACCACTGCTAGTTCATTCATTGCCCTTCATTGGCATTAAAAACATGCTTTCAAAGAGGGTCTCCTATAAACACTTTATGTTAAATCCGGACAGGAAAGAAGAGTTGTGCGTTACTTACCACTGGAATATGTGCATATCTTACATATTATAAATTGCATTAAAATGTAGGAAAATCAAGAACTAAAATGTGAGGCAACAAAATCATGAGGATCTCAAGTAAAGTAATAGTTTGGCCATGCTGGACATTTGCATTATCATTTGAGAGTATCAAATATCATTTGGTGCACACACACACACCACCCCTGCTCAGTGTCCACTGCCAACAACTTTTCAGTGCTTTGCAGTTCTAGGCCTTGGGTCCTGCACATTATTCATTCTTGTGCTGAAGACAGAATTATTAATTTCCTTATGGGTCTCTCTGTGTTATTCAGCACTCTGTATCAAAGCACTCCACAGACAATTAATTTCTTTTCATCCATCTGCTACAGGATGGTGGCATTTGTTACCCACTCTTTAGAGACAAGGAATTGAATCAAAGTGACCTTAAGGTGTACAGTTATTGGATGCTCATTTTGAGATGCTTTAGTTTATCATTTTAGAGCTCTCTGCAGCATGTTTTGTCTTCAAAGCCCAGATCATCTTAACTTTGGTGATAGCTCTGACAGCTCTATTTTACAGATAATTAGATGTCTTAAATGAGCAGTAAAGGAACACTGACAAAGGTAAAACTCTTGGACCTTCCTTGAAAACTTGTGTAAAACAATTTTTCTAGACTTTCATGGTAATACTGGAGCTAAGGCAGACTGTGGAATTAGTTTTATTGAGACATACTTCAGATACTGAGGAGGGTGGTGGGGGAAGAGGTAATAACTGGCATGAAGCTGTGCTTGTTAGCAGTTGCTGCCTAAAGGGGGAAGCATGGCATTCTCCATCTTCACTTAGAATTCTTACCAAGCAAGTTACGCTGTGTTTGCTGCCTGAACTGCCAATAGTTCAGAGTTTTCTCTTCTTGGTTGTTCTTAGCTTAGGCCAGTCTAATGTCTTGGTGCTTTAATCAGGTCTAATCAATTTGTCAATTTCTTTTAAATCCAAGGGTTGAGTAATAGTACTATTAATGTACTTCCTGATGCCAAGTAATTCAACTTACTCTATCTTATGTCATTGTAATTCCAGTAAAGGGTAGTCAAATTATCAAAATTATTCCACTTTCAGAAAGGCAAAGTCAGTTTGATACTTTGGGCACTGTCTAATCAGGTTCTCCAGGGCCAGAAGAGACTTACCAGGTTCACTCCTTGTTTTGGGTCAGTTACCCATTAAGTCACACCCATGTTGAAAGTCTTACCTGTGAAGTACAGTACTAATTCATGCCATGGTATCTAGACTTGCTGATAATCTTTGATAAAGGGGAAAGCTCGGTCTTTCCCCTTTGTGAACACAGACTTGTTTAGCTATGCAGCTGAATAATCTTTCAATTTTTTAGTTACTCCATTAAGTAAGAAACTGTTGCTTCGGATTTTTGGCTTGTGTTGGTTTGGGTTTTGTTTTGGTTTGTGGTTTGGTTTTTTTTAAAACTGAACTGTGCTTCCTACACTTCTCCAATTATTAGATAACATATGAATCATGTGTAGCATACTAGAACTGTTCTTTTCCCCTGGTAAATATGTTTTTATTACGAAAACAGTATTCCTAAGTTACAGCTGACTGTTTCACAAATGCAACTTTTATAAACCTTTATCCTTTGGCATTTCCTGAGCTGATGTGTCAGTGTTCTGAGGATTCACATCTGGCTTTGTTGGTCACGTAAGCTTACGCCCCATGCAACTTTCAGTATCTACAGTCTGGCCCTAGCCTTATAAAATAATTGGGTGGGAGATCTCCTGCAAACTACTGGATTATCACCTTTGTCTACCAAATCATAGTAGAGTCCTGAAGGAAAGGTAAAGATGAAAAATGAAATTTAAAAAACTTCCAAAATACAATGTAATGATTTTTATATTGTAATGAAAGCCTTTTGTCTCATTTCTAGGCAAAAGTTCACTGATGGAACTAGAAATTCTTTCCTTCAGTTAGAAAATATATTAAAATCAGTGGAAATTTCACATGTAAAACTGTATTTTCACTGCAGAAAACTGTAGGTCTTTTGAAATTAAGGCAATCTATATCAGGAGAAATACAAAAGTAGTGGTCTTGAAAGCTTAATCCAGCAGATATTTTCAAAGAGAGTTTCTCCCAGACATATGACGTTGCCTTCTATGTAAGATGCAGTGCTGCTCAATGCTTTCCTTATAACCCAGTGAGGGAATTTATTGCTGATGCTACTGTTAAATCACCATCTTGAAGGCCAGAATACTAACAGAAAATATCAAAACCCTGTTTTCAGTTTTCAGTCTTTCTTGAGACTCATAAAAAAAAAAACTGTTTTCCCACCTCCTAGCAGGGAGCCCAAAACACTTGGCTCTTCTGGGTTTCGGTGGCTGGTCTGTGTTTCTGAAGCTGTGGCTGTTTGCAATCTCAGAACACTGAAAAGAGAACATCATGAGTTATAGGTCTTTATAGCTTTGTGGTTTGGATTCTCACACAGGTTTTTAATTCCTATGCTGAGGACTGTTTATTTAATTTACAAGAAATACTAATTAGGAAAAATGCTTTGTAAATCCAAGTCCTTGGACCATATACAAAAATGTAGGTGTCCTCTGTTTGCGAAGTGACCACAAGGCAGCATGCTGCTTGTGGCTTTTGCTACATGTTGTGAGGGCTAGTATGCTCTATAGCCAAAATGCTGACAACAGCTCGTATACAAAATTTTCAGCAAAAAAGTTGGTGGAAGGAAGCGTTTAGAAAATAAATATGGTTTTAAGACTGAAGAGAGAGAGGGCATTGTGATTTTACTTCCAAGCACAGAATGCAGCATAAAACATTGTGGCTTACAGCCAGGGCTGTGAGAAAGAGATGACAGGAGCAATTAGGAATTAGAGATGGCTCAAGCTGCAAAAACTGGATTTGGATTAAGACTTTGGGGACCCCAGGACTGGTTTGAAGTTGCTCACATATGTGTCTGTGGTTTTGGCTTGAGACAATTTTTAGTTAGAAGAGAGGATAAAAGGACAAATAACAGCAATGAAGTGTAGGATGAAATGAAAAAATGGAAGCAGTGCCAGCAAACATGAAAAAGGAAAATGACTGTTATTTTGGCATGAATGAGGACATTGACTACAGGGAAGACAGGAGTAGGGAACTAATACTGCTTTAAAAAAAACCCAAATGGGTAGCAGCTCCTCTGTGTTTGAGCTATAGGGCAATCAGAGAGGTGCTGAGGCAATAATGGAAGATACATTTATCGGTCATTTGAGAACTGCAGAGCTTTTTGGAATTATCATGTTAAGAACACTGTTTCATTGATGCCTATCTGATGTCCAACCAACCCAGATGCCTTTACTATGCATTTAGCCTTTACCACCAGTAATCGCTGACAATATTCAGGGATGACCAGAGCCCGAAAAACCTTGAGAAAATTCAATAAAGGTCTCGATTTGATGGGAAGGAACAAGTAATGAAACACCAAAACTGAGACTTCAGATCTAAAATGAACTGTTGCAGTATGCCTACAGCTTTTGGGAAGGCAAAAACCCACCAATATTAAATTACTTGTTCTTTAGAAACAGAGATTTCAACTGCCCATTTGAATGCACAGTTCTGATTAAAGTTATTTGTTGAATCATTGTATTTAAACATATAAAAGTTACACTTGTTTAAGCTTAATATTTGCATAAGATAAAGATGTTTATATAAAGGAGGCAGTGAAAAAAGACTGATATTTAGTAGCTGATAAAGTGTTACCTTCTGTCTTGTTTCACGAGGAGACAAAGAATAGGTCCGGTGTTGACTGTTTATGCAACAACTTAATCCACATTTTCTCAAAAAGTATCCTTCTCAAATCCTTTTCATCATTTCGATGACAGTTTTGAAAGTGAGATTTAAGAACTCTAAACCTGAGAAGATCAATTTTATTTTAAGTAGATTTAAAATATAAATTGTTTGAATTGAAAGCCTTGTTGTAGACATTGGAACAGCCTGGAGAGATCTCTCTATGCTCAAGGACAAATGAACTGTGTGTTTGAAGGTTGTAGGTGGCAATGAGTTCTTCAGTACTGTGATTCTTGAATTTGGCCATAACTGACCACTTTCTCATATGTTTTTTACTGAAAAAAAGCAAAACATTAGAAATCAGTGGGGTTTTTTTCTTCCATTCTTGTACTGTGTCATAGTACATTGAAGAAAATGTGGAAAGGAAGGAACTGCCACTAAAGTACTACCCAGAACTGTAATGCCATTGCTTAAGGAAGGGATGCCTGGAGGCAGTGTAACTGAGCTTCAAAACATCACGCAGCTTTCTCACCGAAATTTGCAGAATTTCATGGATCACATTTAGAATCAAATTTTAAAAATATTTTGTTACAAATCAGGACACATTTTCCTTCTGTTGACTGACACTGTAGAAAAGACATTGTATGAATATAAGCAAGAGGAGGTATTTTCCTCATGACGTAATTTAGGACTCTGCTTCTTTTCCAACTATATCTTTTTCCAAAAATACATAGGTTGTATTGTCATGAAAGAACATGAGTTCTCCAGCAAAACCTCTACCTTCTTTTAAGTCATAGGAGTCTCACCATTGACCTAAAATTTGTGCAGGATTTTCTTCTGGGTCACAGGGCTTAAAGTCAGAAATAGTGTCTAGCTGTTTACTTCATTTGTCGAATGACTCAAAGCCCCTGCTGATTCCCTCATGCTGGCCTTGCTGTGAGAACTAGAACTGAGAAGACTATCTGTGGCTTTACACATAAAGCTCTGGATAATGTTTCATCTTTTTACTTAAGCATCTATGAATGCATGAGCTGGCCCTTATTAATAGTTATATGTTTTGAAGTATCAAAGTAGGAAGGGTTTTATGGAATAAAAAGGATATCTTTGCATTATTGTCCTTTGGTTGGGGACTTTAGAGTGAATATGTAAAGATAGAAATGCTACTAATGGGAAATCCCCTCATGTAGCTGTCTGAATTACATGTTTAATCTTAGTCATCCAGAATTTATAAAAGAAAACAAAAATCCACAAAGTTCAAAAGTAGCAAAATGCTGCTAACAATTACCAAATACTTCTGTTTATAATGAACTTTCCTACAGGAGTAAGAAATGACCCTTAATCAATAAATTATAAGTAGTAGTCTTTTATAAGGTGGTATGTTGTGTGATCTTTCTTTAACAATGCTTTTAATATCAGTTCAAAACTATAAAAGTTGAACTGAAGCAAAAAAATACTGGGAACTTCTATTATGAAGTATTAGTAAGTACTGCAAAGTAAGGATTGCTTGTTGATTTTAAATTAATCTAACTTAATTCATAGTGTCTTTCTCATTGGAACAAGCCCTTGGATTTCCCGATCTTGGTTTATATTTTAGAGGAATTACTGGAATAAGGATAGAAATTCAGTTTTACAGATTTTTATCTTGATCTTGATTTTGCCTTGTAAGAAAAGTGTTGAGTGTGGTTTTAGGGCTCTTCCATCAATGCTCTGCACATCTGATGTTCATGCTCAGAGTTATTAAATTTAGTTAATTAGGTATGTGGGCAATGACTATTTAGCCTCAACAACAAGACCAATACTGAATGGAGATAACTGTGTAAGTTGTAGGCTTGGACAGCCTGGGCACTTCTTAAAGTTTGGCAAGTGCTGTACAGTCTGCAGTGTCTGGTGAGGCAGGCACTGCTCCTCAAGCTCTTGCATGTTCCTGTGCACACCCAGCCCAACTTTCATTAACAGGAACAGGGAGACTGTTCCCATCATGCCTGTTTGTGGAATCGCCAGCTGAATGAAGGATTTCTCAAGCCTTTATTGGTAAGTTTTGAGACTTCTGTGAGACTCAATAACCAGAAGGGGAATTGGTTCTGAGGGCACAAGTCCTCAGAATTTCAGAATTAAATTTCAGAAGTATTTCAGAGTCTCATTTTTCATGTTTTAAAATGAGACATTTGTAGTATACGCAGGTGGGACAGCAAGAAGAATTTGGGGAGGGTTCTGTGGACCTTTTGGAACAATGGAACTGCTTTATTAATTAAAATAAGAGTATTTTAGTGATCCTTCTCATTCTTATTTCCTTACTAGCATTCTTATTGAGAGCTGACACAAAGTAGTAGCAGATAATCACACTGTAGATTTTGAAATAATGTCTCTCTTAGTCATTATAGTGCAAATCTTTCCAGAAGTGGCTTGGCTGTGCAAATATTCATGTCAGTGTAAAAGTTAAGTTTTTCTGGTGCCATTACATTGTGTGGTTTGACATGGACAAGTTGTAAAATCTGATCTACAGATGGAGGTCACTGTCCAGACACGCAGTGTAAGGTTTAACCATGAGCTGTGTATCTGCAGATGTACAAGAAGGAATGTCCTTCAAAATTACTATGGCCTTGCTTAAATCAATTGATGCATTACTTATTTAATTTCAGGCATGTGATGTAAAAAAAAAAAAAAAATCCGACGTAATGATATATAAACACCAACCTAATTACTTTTCTTTAGCACGACTGAGGGCAGAGTAGGTGCACTATATTGTTCATTACAGTTGAAATAACTTGTGTATAAATAAGGTCTTTGCAGCAGCTTGTATTAGGTTGATTTTTTGGTGCATTTTTAGTATTATTTAAGAAGACTTTTTGCTAGAGTTATGGAGTTGTAATTGATTAATTTACTTAGGAAATATTTTGAAGCCAGGATGTATGCTGAAATTTATCATCTTAGGAAACTCTTCCCTCTTCCCCCCAAGGTTTCCCCCAAATCTCTTTCATTTTTGTAAAAGAAATGCACATATGTTTTGCAAAGCCTAATATGTATTTAAATGTGGCATAGCAATGTTCACTTTAATCAGCTTAGAAGCTATTTTAGAATATAACTCCATTTGTTTTCATATATTATTTATGATGGAAAACTGAAACATTGCAGCTTTTTATTACTATTAGTTGTATGAATTTATCTTTTTTGTAGTCTAATTATTTTAAAAAAATTATGTATAAAGACTAAACACACAGTTACTTGCTGCAAGCCTGTTTGATGAGTCCACAAGAAAGACTGCATTTGTCAGGCTGCAGAAACCTCCTTGTGATACTTGCAGTGCCACATCCTTTTGACTTTGGAAAGAGCTTGGAACTCAAAATTCCATTGAAACAGGACAACATTTGCCTTAGGAAGGTGGGACAGGAAATTAATTTGACCATGAAACACTGATTTAAAAACATCAACCAGATGAAGAGAAAAAGGGATGCATGGGTAAATGTATAATTCAACTGCACAACTTGATGTTATCATCTGACAGGGAAATGATCTTTAACGTCAAAGATCAGTCAGCAAATCAGCCAAAACCATCTGTTATGACATTTGGTTTCCTAAGATCCATATTTTCTCCAAGTTCATAGAACTGGCTCAAGTCACCAGGAGTGAACTACATTATGAGAAACACACAAATACTGTTCTATTCACCAGACCATTTGAAGAAAAATAATTAAAGAACTTTATTAAAATACTTATTGCTGGCAACTAATACTTTTAAGATAATTAATAAAATTAGTCTTGTGAACAATAGCAATTACCAACAGATATGCAGTTACTTATGAAATATTTTATTGGGAACTTTTGAGGATATTTCAGAAGTATTGCTCTTACTGCAGTGTATTTAGTTTTGTACTACTTTGTATATATCTGGTGCAATATCTGTGCCATTAATTTGAAATTATGAAAATTGCATAAGAAGTAAAAAGCGACTTTCAAGTTATGTGAATGAGTCATTTAAAAACCACTGTTTTTCTGAATTTAGTTCAAGACAGCCCACACCAGGGTGAGTGCAGAGTATATCAACATCTGTAAGAGATCTTGAGTCTGATGAATTGTTAGTCTTTAAAACATTTTTCTCTCTGTAGAGAATACTGATCTTTGATTTCAAAAGCTGGGCCTTTTTTCCCCCTCTTTTAACCATATGAGGCATTAAAAAAACCTTCTAGGAGAATTTAGCACATTAATTTATAATAGGATTTGTATTCTTCTTCTTATTATTATTATTATCTGCATCTTTTTTTTCCTGTGACCTGATATTCTGGGAATTCCATAGAGAAACCCAGTTGTATTTTAATCCTACAAATATGTGTTACCATGTTTAACAGTGTGCACGTGGGTGGTCACTCAGTTTTTTAAAGCTAAGGGAATGAGAAAATATTTGCTGAACTGGAAAAAGTAACCAGGAATATATTCTGACCTCCAGTGATACAGCACAGGCCAGGTGTCTTACCCAAGAAAATGTTGCAGATTCTTCACATACAAGTGGATAAACTATCATAATGTCTAGCACTTATTTTGATTTTGTGGATGTTGTAAATGTGAAGACAACAAAATTATTCTGTAATCACATTGGCAATTTTACCAAAGAGCTGCGATTACCGTGATTTGAACATCATGTAATCCATCCACATCAGTAATGTGGAGTTCAAACCTAGCATCCTGAGCCATTTTTAAGAGAATGACAGCACATCTTGTCTGGGTCTGCAGACGAAAGCGTCGTGAACAGCACAGAGGCGGCAGCTGAGACGACAGCGTGCCTTCGGGGACAGGGTGAGGGTTACCGGGGCACTGTCAGCACTATATGGAGCGGAATCCAGTGCCAGAGGTGGGACTCCCAGTTTCCTCACCAGCACAACATCACTCCTGAGAACTTCAAATGCAAGTGAGTAGAGACGTGGGTATTATTACTGCAGAGTTTAGATTTAAAATGTTTAGCAATTCATTCCACTGGAGTAGACCATAGGGCCCCTGTCCCTGCTCCATGTCTTGATGCATCCACTCTGCCTGCTGAGACTGAAAACCATCTCAGCCTGGGAAAATCAGTCCTTCAGATCTCAAAATAGTAGTTCTAGATGAACTTCTGTGGAACTCTAGGGATTTTTATGAACTTTTTCTTCAAGCATGTATTCAAATTTGATTGTAAAATGTCTGGATGCATTCCAGACTGGGACCTGAATCCTAACTCTGCTGATATGTTACCACTGTTGTTTCTTTTTTCATGGAACTGAAAACTTCTTTGCAGGTTTATTGTTGACTTTAATTTAATACGCCCTAAATATTACCTAAATGTAATCTTCTTGGTAATATTTAACATTTATAATATTTGAAAACACTTATTTTGTCTTTAATATTTTAAATCCTTTTTCTGTCTTATTACTAAATTTAGTTGCATCAATTGGACTGCTTTCACACTGATTATCAAACCTTTCTGTACAGTTCATAAACTCCCAAGATGTGAATAAGCTACTAATTTTAGGCAGTTTCCTTAGCAGTGTTCTTTCAGTCCTTTTTAAACTAATCATAGAGGAAACCTTGCTGACCAGAATGGATCCACAGTCCAGTTTGTACTAAATATCTTTATTGATGGGTAAACATCAATAAGAATTACAGTATTAGACCTATCCTTCCCATAGTCTGTTATCAGTAAGTGCTGCAGATGGAAAAAATGCAGTGAAATATGGAGATGCACAGAACATGGCAACAACTGTCAGGAGATGGGGAAATAAAACTTACATTTAAGAGTTTTGACTATTTCATGCAAGCTGCAAAAGACATTTAAAGATGTTCCCTTGTGACTAACTTTTACTTTAAAGGTAACAGCTGTATAGAATTTTCACATACTTTTTTTTTCCCCCTATGATTCAGTTTTTTAAATGAGTCACTGATAGTCTACAGGACTCTGTTTCTCTAAACTCAGCAGAACCATTCAAAGTACAGGGAGTTTTAAGCCCTTTGGTAATATTTGTATTTAAAAGCACTGGTAATGTATTGCAGGTGTATGTAATATCAGTTGCATGTAAATTTTGATGGAGAATCCTGAATGAAAATATTGTTAATCTTCAAATGAAATCTTACATCCTGTCAAAACGTATGTCTGCTGAAAATGGATTCCCATAAACATATTCTTATTACAATTAATATTTTTTCCTGGACACTGTGTTCTTACTGGCTCCTCATGTCCTTGCACTTGACACTGATCAGTAACACAGACCTGAAGTAGCCTATATTTTTGTTAATTCATAACAAAAGACAATGGACCACATTGGTGGGTTTATTCCTGCTGTGACCTAACATATTTATTTTTATAGAGATTTGAGGGAGAACTACTGCCGAAATCCAGATGGATCTGAATCACCCTGGTGTTTTACCACTGACCCAAACATCCGTGTTGGTTATTGCTCTCAGATTCCTAAGTGTGATGTATCAAATGAACAAGGTAACAGAGGAAAGGGTGACAACATGATTTTAAGTGAATGCTATACTGTTCCAAACAGCAAGTAGACAGGCTTGAAAACTGGAGAAGTAGTATCTGTATTATAACTATGTAGTTCTGCTTTGGCTTTATTTGCTTTGTGGGAATCATTGTGGTGTAAATGAGATTCATTTCTCAGTTTAATTTTCAGTTCCAGCAGGGAGAGCTGCAGGAAAAATTTGATTGGATCTGATTTTCAGACAAGGTGAATCTATATGTCTGGTCCCCTGTCTTTACTCTTAATTTGAAAGGCCTTTTTCTATAGCTGAGATGATCTCCTTGGTTCACAGTCTTTTTATAATTGCATATCAGGCCACCAAAAGCGATTATTTTTCCTTTTTCTTTTCTTGCATATACCTCCTTGTCTAGAACGAATTGATCCTCTGAGTTCTTACCAACCTCTGCCTGAAAGGTCCATTCTGAGTCTTCAAGCAGATGTTTTTCCCATGAGGTCTTGATATTACTTTAAGGAGTAGTGTTGCATCCTGAGAATGGATGTCAATCATAGCATAAACTGATGCTAAGGCCTCAGACCTATAACCCTACATCAGGCTGCATTAACATCCCCATCTTTAAATTGTAGCCAATTTTTCTTGTAAACTCAAAAAAGTTGCAGTTGTAAGACTTATGTCAGAGAAAGGATTAAACTTTTATATTCATTCTGTGTTTCTTGTAAAGTATCAATTATCAAAAAGTAAAAATACTGATGAATATGAAATTAAGTGCTTTATGCAAAATGTCTTTATAGTACTGATCATTTTAAACAATCCTCTTGAAAAGTCTCAAAAAGGCTTGTGATAAAAGCTTATGAATTAAACATGACTTCTGCTGGAGCGAGCAGGCAAGTTTTTGAATTTCATTAAAATTAAAGTCATGTTGATATTTTTGATTTTGCTGAAGTAGCACTTAAGTCTAGAGTTATATACTGCTGCCAGTATCTGGAAGCTACACAAAGCTAAACTGAGTGCCTGAGTGCCTGTTTGTAGAGGGAGGAATAGGGGACCATTTTTTCTTGGACTTGTATAAACCAGCTTCTGACAACTTTTAGGATATTCTGTGTGACCCTTCTAAATTAATCATAAACCAATTATTTATGAAAGAAATTTTCCCAGTTTATCTAAGAAAGACAAAATTTAAAATGCTGCTGTGTTTAGAATTAAAGTCTCAAACAGGAGATTATATTTGTACATTTGCAAATTATTTTCCATTTTACTTCTGATCTGATTTATACAATTGTCTGCTTAATAGTGTGTAGCATTTGCTAAACAGAACACTTGTCTTTAATAATTTGTATTACTGATGGAAAGGAAGAGTTTTCTTCTCAATGTTGCACAATCACTCTCCACGTTTTTGTCTCAATATTCTTTTTGCAGATTGTTATCGTGGCAATGGCAAGACTTACATGGGGAATCTATCCAAGACAAGATTTGGGCTAACTTGCTCCACATGGGACAAAAATATTGAAGACTTACGTAGGTGTGTACATATTAAACAGAAAGAGATGGTTCAGTGAGTCCTGAATAAATACTGCCTCCAGATGGCAACTCTTTTTCATCTATGTTGATTCTCAAGTAGCCCTTATGCCCTGGAGCTCTTAATATCTTTGTTTGCCTAATCTTTATTTTTATCTTTTTCTTTTTTCCTTCGTGTTTAAATATATTGCGCAACATGACTTTGTTCAGTCTGACCACTAATTGTAGGCTTTGGGATGTTTCTTAGAGTGTCGTTTACTGGCCTATTTTACCCCATCCTTGTGCTTGAAAGTTTGGTGCAATGAGAGGATAGCAGGATTGAAACAGGAAATGGTTATCTCATCAGCCTCATCTCATAGCTTGTGCGGCTTCAAGGAGGAGGTTTGACTTGAAACCACCTTGCAGCCTGAAATTGACTCTTGAGTCTACAATCCAGTGACACTGACATCAAATGCCATTAAAAGGACCTGCAAGTTCTCTTCTTTATCATTATTTTTGGCTTTATATTCGAGTAGTAGAAATGGCAAGTTACTTTAATTTATTCGTTGAAGTAAAATGAATTATCAGGGCTATGTATAAAATAAGCGATTGAAAAAAAGTTTTGCTATGTATGAGATATCACAAACACTAGTGGCCATGATGGAAATAGTTTCTCCTTCATTTTCCTTTCATTTCTAAAGCTGATGCAAATATGTTAATTTTAGCTTTGCTACTTGTTGAGTCACGGTGCTGAACATACAAGCATTTGTCCTCTGGAAGGACGGTGTAAGTCAGGAAGTCAGCCTTTGAGGAAGCTCTATTGCAAAAAGCAGATGTCAGTGGCCCTGTCTGGAATCATCACCTGGACTATCTATGTGTGTTTCTTCCCACAAATGGTGAGAAAGAGGATACATATTCCAGTGGGCTGCCCATGTAAGGGAAACAGAGGTTTAATCTCTAGCTTTCTGAGAAGCCTGATAGGTCTTAGTTTGCTGTGAATAAGACAGTATAAACCTACTGGATGCTTGATGCAATTGCATTCGTCTAATAGAACACAATTCAGCCTTTCTTTTCTTACTCCCGCACATTTTCCATCTGGGCACTTCTTTGGGGAGTTATCTGTCTAACTCCAACGGTTTCTCTGGTTATGGGTGCACTTAGAGGCAGCATGCGTGGTTGGTTATGAAATGAAGGAGCAGTACAGCTGTACCTAAGGAAGCCTGTATCCTTGTATCTGACAAGCCAAAAATAAACATCTTCCTCTGCTTCAGATTTTGACCTCAAAGTTTCACCTCTAAAATACCTCATGTAGTTTTGCAACTTAGGTGACTTATCACTGCAGTTTGTCTGAACCATTCATCTTCCTCCTTTCCTGCTGCTCATCTTTGCTAACTTTCTTAGTTTGTCTTTGTTTTTGTTTTTTTTTTTTTTGCCTTTGATTCAGCTTTGTAGATTCAATGCACCCTTGAGCTGTTAATCTGCAGAAGGTGGTACCTGTGCTCCCCAGAGAGGCCTGGGGATTTGCTGAGGGCAACACAGGCACTCTTCTAATCAGTATAACAATCCCTCCTGAGTGTGTCTAGAGATTCTAGCGTGAGTGAGAGATCTAGAAGCCTCCCAGCTGTCCAGTGGACACAGTGCTTAAAATACCAACCAGAGGAAAGTTGGACCCAGATCCAGCAAATATTTGGGTCTCATCTTCCCTTTGATTTTAACCAGCCCTCAACCCTGACCTGTAGGCTTCTCAATCAGCTAATAATACAATGTGGAGCAAAGCAACATTAAACTTTGAAAATTTGGGCTATAGTATAAAGCTTTTCAACACTTTGAGTTTTTTTTTTTTCCCTGTAGGCATATACAAATATTCAGAGAACCAGATGTTAGTAAACTGAAGAAAAACTATTGCCGCAATCCAGATGATGATTTTCATGGTCCCTGGTGTTACACAGATGATCCTCTTGTTCCCTGGGATTACTGCCCTATTTCTCGATGTGAGTACTTGGTATGCCTCTGGCACTGTCAGCTGCTCAGTCCCAGTGAAGCCATGGTGTCACATGCACATGCACACCTCACTATTGTCATTCGTGGCAGCAGAAAATGTGTGATTCTATCAAGAATCAATTGTGCGTGACTGAGAAGGAGCAGACAGAAGCTGCTTGTGCAATATATGAACAAGGGGTTCTGTTCCTTGACCAGCTTGGAGATTTCAAGACTTATTTATGCAGCAGGAGCACAAAGGGGCTATTACAGATGGTCAAACATTTTCCAACAGATCTAGCTATTGAATGAGGGCTGGATGGAGACAAAGAATTGTCTAGCGGTCAGAATACTGGCTGTGGCCTCAAGAAACCCAGGCAGAGTTATCTTCTGGGCTACAAGCTTCAGAGTCTCTTTGTGTGATCTGTCTTTGTAATGTTAGATTAACTCACTATATAAATGCAGAAGTGTATATCTGCTATAAAGATTGGATTCTGCTTTCAGATGTTTATGGGATGATTTAACTCCTGGCAAGAATTAGGAAAATCATGCCTGCAAAGTTGAATGTTTAAATCTAAATAGTTTAAATAAACAGAATTAAAAATCCTAGGGAATTCAGTAATAAACTGATGACAAGTAGAAAAAGATAGTTTTATGCTGAAAAATGGCAATTCACATTTATGTTCAAAATCTTTCTCTTCAATTCTTATTTCTAAGTTACTCTGCTGTATGTCCTAGGAGAACACTTAAATGGTAAATCAAACTTTTAAATGCATGTCTGTGATCTCTAGAGGTGAAGGATAATGTTACACTCATTCCTAGCGGCAATTTGCTGCATTTCCTCACAGTCTGAACTCCGGCATCTCTAAGAAGTGATATTTGAAGTCTCAGGTGATATTTTGGCATCTCTGTGAAGAGTAAACAAACTGTGGAAAAGGTTATTTGTGTCAATATAAATGAAAAAAAAACAGCTGAAGAAATACACTTTTTATTCACTTACTCTGAGTTCATTATTTGGGTCTGTGAATTCCTAAGGATGTATTCTCAGCAAACATTTGTAGGGTATCTAGAATTGGTGAGTAGCACATTTCTGCAGTCCAACTCCAGAGTGGGGATATGCCTGCTTTACAATTGTAACTCATATGGACTAGTATTAAATACATATATGTATGTGTATATATATACACACATCCATATATATATACATACACATATATATACACATCCATATATATACATACATATGTATGTATATACATACACAGAGATCTATACACAGATATATATACACACATACAGTTATACATATATACACACATATATGTGTGCACACATGCATATGTACATACACATACATATATACATATGTGCATACATCAACATGGAAATCTAACTATGTATGTAACTGTATACCTCTGTATACATGTGTGTGTGTGTATACCTATATGTGTGTGTGTATATGTATATATGTACACACATATTTGCTCAGTGATGGAAATCTAGCTGTATGAGACTTGTTTAAATTTCCCTTGTGCAAATTTTCAGTAGCTACACCTGTACCTCTAGCTCATAGTGCTGGGTCACTCTGTAGGTGTCACTGAAGGCAAAAATTTTGAACCAAGGTTAAGCAAAATTTTTGTAACTGTTTTATTCACTTGGACTAGGTGGAAGAACTAAACCAGATTTTGGGGAACATGTTTTGATAAGAATAAGGTTTTGCTTATAGGAACTTAAAATTACTTTTGAAGTTTTTTAAGGAATTGAGAATTTCTTTCAGTCTCATTTGGAGTTAGTCACATGCCTTCTATAGTTCCTGAAAGCTTATAGAAAAGTCATAACTTCGTTTTTCAGCATTTGCTTATTTGAATGAAACATGTAAATTGAACATGATAGGCAGCCTGATGTCTTCAGGATTCAGCCAAGAAAAATGCTTGACATTCCTGTTACAAAATGTTTATTTCTTATTTCATTCTATTGGAATAAAATTCTGCCTTTCTTTTTAAGCCTTACCAAATACTGCTTTTGCAGTGTATTGAAGAAAATCATTGAAGTTTCAAACTTTGTGAACTATTAAAGTTAACAGTATATCATTTGCTGTTGAATTTTACTCTATTCAATTTTAAAATGTATTTTAATTTTGTATTATGGCTGTCTTATGTATCTGTCTAGGTGAAGGTGATACAACCCCTACTACAACCAGCTTGGATGGTAAGTAAGTTTGTAGTTGAACTGTGCAGTGCATGACTATCCTCTAAGTCTAGCCATTTCTTTCCAATTGGGAAACAAGATAAAGATCAGTTAAAGTTATAAAAACCCACCATACAGACTGAGCAAAATTAATTTTACAAGACGAAAATGGGGAATAGCTTTATTATACTCCTTTATCTATTCTCACTGTCATGTCTTGCCTGTGGTGAGATTTGGTAATGAGATTCAATGTTTGCTTTTTAACTATGTAAGTCTCAAAAAAAAGCTATTTAAATATATGTGTTTTATATTCACTGTGGACATTTAATTAGACCTACTCAGCTTCACTGAAGTAGTTTTGATGGTCTAGAAATACATTTCATTAGTACGGGAAAATTAATCTATAATAAATATTGACATTCTTGAGGTCTTTATGTGCAACTGTTCAGGTTTTCTACCACTGTTTTCAGTAAAATGTGATCTCTGGAACCGCTTTCAGATACTGCCATTCCTTGTGCCTCAACAAAACATTTGAGAGTTGTAAATGGAATCCCAACACAAACTAACGAAGGATGGGTGGTTAGTTTGACATACAGGTAAATATCACTTTGATTAGAAGGGCAATACAATTACAAGGATATTTCTTTTGGAATTGTAGAAAATATTGACTGTAATAAGAATGCTTCTACACTGTAGTTAAATTCTGTAAAAGCAGAGAGTCAGCATTCCTCTAATAGTATTCACTCTGCAGGTGAAATACTTTATATATTCGTTATCACTAACTTATTCACATGAATCTGCAAAGCATTCATAGTATTCTGCTCTTTCAATTAGCTACTGCAGACCTTTTCATAACGTTGGCTTAGTATTCAGCATTAAACTGTTTACTTTATAGACTGTTAGAAAAAAAATTGAATTTCAGCTCAATATTTTCTCTTTGATGGCAGAGCATTTAGTTGTGAAATGTGGGATTCAGGATTTATACCCATGTCAAATTGAGCTTTCTCCTCGTGTCATTGCATGCAATTAAAATTTATTTGGTATTAAAAAAAACTAAATAGGAACTATAAGGAAATCCTTTTCATTCTGTAAAACAAGACCCTTACATGTACAGCTTGCGTATAACACATGTATTACATTATGGCAGATCTTTGCTGCTGTGTAAAAGCCGGAACACAGAATGGCTGTTTCCTATGTTCTTTTCTCTGGTTCATAACTCATCAGCTGGAAGTGTAAATCATTAATTTATGACAGGATATATCTCGTGCATCGGCCCTGGGTTCTCCATCATGAAAAAAAAGTTAAAAATCCCTTCTTTTGTCTACTGAGCCAGACTTAAGTAAAGCTCAATTCTATTAGCTTATGATTCATCATCTCTTTTAAAACTATACTGTAAAAGGTATAAAATGAAAGATGGGAGTAATGGAAAAGATAAAACATATATTTTCTACATTGCTTCATTGCTAGAGAAATTCGGGGGGGTCCTTCCCATCCTTGGTAATCTTTGTGTCTTATGAGATCCTTCAGATGTAGACCTTTCTGGGAGTGCTTTGGATGGTTCAGGAAGACATTTCTAGAGGAAGATCACTGTATTCCTAGACTAGGTAACTAGATCGGTGGGCCTAATCAGTCCCTGGAAAAGTCAATCTTTGCAGTGTTTTAAAAGTAGCCTTGATATTTGATGAACTTTTAGGCAGGTAAGGTGAATTACATCTGCGTGCCTAAAATTTAAATAGTTAGGGTAGTCAAACCTGGATTTTATGCTATGCAATAAAATTCCCTGAAACACATGAGTGCTTAAATGATTGCAGACCCTTTTATGAATAAGGGATTCCTGGAATACTCCAGCAGCAAAATATATCTTGAAGTATTACATGGGGGCATAAAAATGTAGTGTTATTTTGTATTGTTACCAAGGAAGCAAATAGAATATTATCTGAAACAAAATCTTAATGACTTCAGAACTTTCTGCAAGAAAACCTAACTGTACACTTCAAAATGGAATTGCTGTGTCTGAATGTTGAAGGCCTAGTGAAACTTAGAAGCTATTCTTATTTGCTAACCAAAGCCCGTCTCTAAATCTTAAATTGATCAATGAAATTTTCTTATATATATCTAACCCAGATTCTGTAACTAAGTATGTTGAAGTATATTTAAATGGATTTAATTTGTTTCAAGGAACCATCTCTAAATTTGTCCCAAATTTATAAAAGGATTTAACCTTTCTATGTGTACTAGTCAGTCTTCAAAAGCAGATGATAAAATCTTGTATAATAAGATAAATAAGTGATGCAAACATAACATGGAAGAACATAGTTATAATCCTGATTGTGATATTTTTATAATAAAACAAGCTAGAACCTACATTTTATAAAGAATCCAGCCTTGTGGACCAGAAATTTCACTCCTTAACCAAAATACAATTTAAAAAAAAATAAAAAGTCAAAGCTCTATGTTATCCTGCTGTCTTTGAACTCCATATATAGTCTGGTATCCATCCAGTAGTTCTTTGCAAAGCTTTCAGCATTTGTGTGATTTGAATTTATATATCGTGAGATTTTAAACTTTTCCCAAATTGCTGACAATTTTGATTCACTTTCCAAAGAGCTGCAGAAAATAAATGTGATTTTGGAGGCACAAAGAAGGAAACTAATTAATCTACATTCCACAGTCTTTTTTTCTTTTTTTTTTTTTTTTTAGGAACTGTCATGCTTAATTGCTTTAATTTTACTTGATATATTATGCTTCAGGTTTTCTATAATCACATGTAGGATGTCATACACAGCAGATTGTTTCCAACTGAAGTATGTGGGGACGCAAATCTCACAGGGCTTGTAATCAAATAGGAACTCTCCACCTTGAGGTCAATGCTTTGAATAATACTTACATGAATAATGACCAAATGTTGTTTACATCTGGTGGCAGTTTGGGGACTTACTTGAGAGTTTAGTACAGTTCCTGTTACAAAGAATTGGCCCTTTTTTTTTTTTTTTTAAATTTTAAATTAGGCATCTTATGACAAATTCAGCTTTGAAACCACTAAGTGAATAGCGTAACTGAATTTATCTTTCTTTCTGGTTTTTGCACATTGGAGTAAAGCTCTACAAAGTCATGTTACTGTAAGTGTTGAAACTGTAGAGCAAAGGGACAGAGACAAGTTTCCTCGTGTTGTCAGTCTGCCACTTCTCACCAGCAAACACACGTGGGGGCAAAGCACTCTTTAAACTTTTTAACTATGTGGAAACTAATACTAGTGCTTGTTTTCTGTGGTTTTTTTTAACCTTTATTCTTTTTTTTTTTTTTTCCCCCTAGGAATAAGCATATCTGTGGTGGTACTTTGATAAAGGAAGAGTGGGTTCTTACAGCAAGGCAGTGTTTCCCTTCTCGGTACAGTAGTCTGTAGCTTTGCAATATTAAAATCCATCTATTTTCAGGAGCTTATCAGCACAACACTTCTTCAACTTGAATGAAGCAGTTTTCCCTCCTGTTTGGCTTTAGCACTGCTTTTCTGATATAAAAGGCCCGTGGGACATTGGTATTTTCTGTTGTTATTGCTGTAAATCTAAATAGCCCTGGCTGTTTTACATAGAAGCATAAATAGATTTTCCAAGTGTCATGGTTAGACAATTGCCTCTTTATGAGAATAATCTCATGCTTCTGCTTAACTGGACAAAATAAATAAAAAACTTGGGTAAATCTAAAAAAGTTCAAAGATTCATACTGTCCAAGGATTTAAATGTTTGGACACTATTATGAAACAAAAATTAGATTTTAGTAACAGTTAAAGATGAAATTATGTAATGGCTTCAGGCCAAAAAACTTACATCCAAGCATGTTGATTTTGGAATCGCAGTTGGCAGCACAAAGCCATTTCTGCTGAAGAGCGTTAGTTAAGATCTTCCAGTATAATCATATTAAGCAGAGTTTTTTTAGTTATTTTTTATATAGTCAGCAAAATCATAACCAACTTTGCCTCATTTAGGTACAAAGATTTGAAAGACTACAAAGCCTGGCTTGGAGTCCATAATATCAAAGGAAAGGGAGAGGAGAAGCATAGGCAAGTCCGGAATATCTCCCAGTTAGTATACGGCCCTGCAGGGTCAGATTTGGTCTTGCTGAAACTGAGCAGGTTAGTAGCTGTTATCGTGAATTCTGGGGTTTTCATCTGATGCGGGAGATTCTTCCTACATGGGATTTGCAAGTTCATTGCTCTACCATCTCCAATACTACAGATGCTGTCTCCATAGGGTAAACTTCCAACTGAAAGAAATTTTACTTGGTGTATGCGGAAGTGCAGGTCCATCTACGTTACTCAGAAAACAAGTGTTACTGCTGAAAACTTGTGCCTACTTTTTTTTTTCCTCTTGATAACCATGTTTAGGGTTGTTGGGAGATTTAAAGAAAACCCACAAAGTACCCACATGGAGTAGTATATGGTTTTAATTTATAGAATAAGCACCAGATTGTAGCTGAGATCCTTGTGTATATACAAGCTTTCAAACTTTCTCCATATTAACAAACCTATATATTCAAATGAAATGCCATCACTACTTACTTTTAAGATTAAAACTCAAGTTAAATAGCATAAAAGTGGTGACAGCATTTCAAGATTTTTTTTGACAGTTAGCAGCTGTAGTATAAAAAATAGGTAGAAGAATCCATCATATTCTTCAAAGACAGAAAATGAAAGGAAAAGCATTGGCACAGGTTTTAATTGCTGTGGTCTATAATAGATTTCATGTTATTTTTAAAATATATTTTAGAAAGTTAAGTGAAATGCATTGTATCTATTATTTTTTTTTCCTCTTTTCAGACCAGCTATATTGACAAATTTTGTAGAAATAATCCGATTGCCCATTTCTGGATGTACCATTCCAGAGAAGACAAGCTGCAGTGTTTATGGATGGGGATACACTGGATGTAAGAAACTATTTTTAAAAACTAAATGAATACGTTGACAACTTACTTCCTCTTGTCATTATAGGTGAGGCTGCTGGTATTGCCTGATGCCACAGTTGTCCAACACTTCTTGTTATAAAACAGAGTTGGGGTTTTCTTTGAATACTGTAAATCTCTGAACCTTTTATCCAAGTTAATTTAATATGAAATACTTTATACTAGTCTATATACTATATACTAGTCTTTTGTTGTTGTTGTTTCCGTGACAGGCAAAATGATTCAAACATTACAAGGAATTAATTAGAGAAAAATACTGATCTACATGTTTTAAAAAATAGCAGAATTGCTCTGCAGAATCTTAGCAGGGTTTTTTGACAAATTGTTGTTCATCTGCTTGAGCATTCTCTTTCTGTATCCCAAAGCAGGCCCCTGTGGAAAAACTACTACAGAAACATGTAATCAAAGACTTTATTAACATACACAATGACAGTGAACTAGGGATGCACAGGCAACCCCAAGTCTGGCATTTCCTAACTTTTGCGTACTTGACTTTGCAACCTTACTAATGTTTATTAAACACAGTTTTGTGTGAAGAAAATACAAATATGTGGAAGAACAGACATTTATTTAGTCTGGTAAATGCTATATCTGGCTAATTATGTGTTGATAAAAAGTTAATAGCTGCCAGTTGACAATAATTACTCCAATATTTACTGTGCTCAAATGTTGTTTTGCTGCAGACCCTGAGTAAGCAGCAGCAATATACTCACACTGTCCTGGAAGCAGAGCAGAAACTAGGCTGGAATTCTGAGGCTGTCTTCCTTGTAGCCATTACTCTGCCATTTCTTTGTGGGTGGCAATTAATCTGTACCAGCCCTCTCCCAAATGGCTGCCTTTGATGTTCCCAGCATGTCCGTATTAGCCATCCTCTGGGGGCATCGGCTGTCTGGGGGACAGGGACATGGGGCTGGAGCACAGAACAGCATCACAGGAAAGCTCAGCTTAAGAGAACTGATAAGGAATTTGCAATGTTGTGGAGTTACGTAATACAGTAAATACATAACATCTGTCATCCAAGGACTTTGTACTATATTTTATGCACTACTTATTATAATCCTCACAGAATCCTGGTCAGGCAAGGAAGAAGTGTTACATCCATTTTTTCAAGAAAACAGGATAATAAGTCAGTGGAGGGCAAGCTTGGTATTTTCTTTTGATGGCTGTGCAGAGAATGGGCAGGTCCAGACCCTTTATTTATCTTTGCAGCTTGTACAGGCTTGTCTTTCGACATGTAGAACAAGAGTAAGCTCCACAGGCCTCCTGCTTCCTGACCTTCACACTGATGAATGGAGATTGCACAAGGCTGTGGCTCTGCCCTTGCAGGCACAAAGTCATTCAGGGTAGCTGAGCCAGCACAGAGTGAGAAAAACTCCACTCTGCTACAGTATTTTTCGAGTCACACGTCCTTCCCTAGGCCGTGGCAGGCACTGTTACACATTAACTCATGTTTAGGCAGGGAGCAGAATCCTCCTTCCACTGATGGGAGTGATAACATTTTCAGGCTCTTTTTCTGATTTGTTTGATGACTGGGCAAGCTAGTGGTGAGTTGTAAAGAAAGCCCAGTTACCCAGCCCTTTATTCTAGTACCAAAAACTTATCCATATATTCTCAGACAACTGAACAGACAAAAAAACCAAACAAATGTCTGGCAGACCTCATTTGCAGAAAATATAAGAAATCCAAAATACAAAAGCATGATAACAGTGGGGCTAAAATGAGAGTATTGGAGAGAAAGTACAATAACTGAAATTATGTAAGTTTATCTAGACTGTATCTTGAATTGCTTTTATTCCCCTAAAATAGAATCAATTCTTTATTCTCTTTTCAATCGTAGTAGTTAACTATGATGGCCTTCTCCGAGTAGCAAACCTGTTTATTTTGGGAAATGAGAAATGCAACCAATATCTCAAAGGGAAGATCACTGTGAATGAGTCTGAAATCTGTGCTGTGGCTGAAACCATAGGTGCTGGGCCTTGTGAGGTAAATATTAATCTTCCTAATATATTTTTAGGACCCTGGCTATTTCTTTCCCAAAAATAATTTACTGAAGGTTTTTTGTAATTATTCTCACTGCACTAAACTTTTGCATTTGAAAACGATCTGTGTTACAAGTGTTCTATTTTATGTCAGAGTGGAGAAATTGCTTCAATTTCACTGTGCTACCACACCATTGAAAGATGTACATGGATCTTAAATATACTCGTATGACTAAAACACTTCACTGGACTTGGACAAACGTGTTCTGTATAATAAGGGCTAAGGTGAGCTCTGTGGTAGCAATAGATGTGTGTTTTGGTTGAATAGAAAGCAAAGGCTGGACAAATGCACCTTTTTATTTAGATGAGGAATTGCATGCAAAATACATAACAGTCAGTACTCAACATTGAGTTGTTGAAGTCAGGGAGGAAGGAGAAAGATCCAAAAGTATACTGAGGTTTTCATTAGTCAGAAGGCTGGAGCATTTCAGTCTCCCTAATCAAGCCTGGGCAACATATTGGTGAGGACAGGAGAATTACTTCAGTGATTGTATAGTTTGATACAGTTGTTTTGCTTAGCACTAGTTTTGATGACGGAGAAAAGACATCTGAGGAGAAAAGCTGTAAATAATTTATTAAAGGAAGATATAATCTTTCCTCTTTTTTGGTGAAAAATCTGACTGAGGATATCTAGAAGGAGGGAAGTCATGAACATTATTAAGTATTTATTATCTGGAATGGAATTGTTGATTTCCTACTACCAAAGTTAACCATGTAGTAAAATTTTCCCTATCCAAGGGTACTACCAAACCATTGGGAACAAAGGTCATCTTCATAAAGCTGAGGCCACTTCCATTTGTTATTAATATTCCATGGGATCATTTCTTGTTGCAAAGTATTTTCTTCAAAATAAAATATTTAATTGTAAATGAGGTCTTAGACTTGTCAAGGCTTATAAATGAAACATCTGCATGGAAGTCTGCTGGGATCCTGCACTTTGTTTTCCCCTGCAAGAAGAAATGGACTGAATTAATATTAGCAATCAGTCTTAATCACTGAACAGTTTCCTGCTCCCTAAGTTCTCCTTTGAAGCTATTTTCCTTAGCAGAGAATAGGCAGAGGAACAAAATCAGATTGGCAGGTGAAACTCCACTCCGGAAAGTGTTTTATGAGGCCCTCTGATGGCACTGACATAGTTCATTGTCCATGAGGGAACTAGTCTGCCATCAGTCACTAAAAGTACCAAACCAAATAAAGGTCAAGCATTGTTGTTTCTCTGGCAATCCAGAGAGAATGCAATGCTAATTGTCAGCTTTCTTTTTTTGAAACAGTGACTCACTATCTGATATGAGCATTTGCTGTCTCGTTTTGCAGCGAGTTTTCTGGGTCCAGTCTACCTTTAGCCTGGGTAAAAACTGCAGTGTCTATGTTTAAGTCCCAAATCTATGTGATTGTATCTAACTCTGATTTCAGTGGGTCATACTCCAAATTTTCACAGAATGCATAAACTGGTGTATATGTGTCTCATTCAATAAAAAATAATAATTTTAAGTTATGTCTCAAAATAATGTATAAAAAATACTGCCTTTTATTGTGTTTGTTACCCTGCCATGCCAAGTAATGCATATAGATTTTTATCCTAGAGCCTTGCAAGACGGTTGAAAGAAAGATACTAACCTGACTTTGTTAGTACTCTTTGATGCAAAGCCTGTCACCATAACAAAGATGTTTATCAGTCAACTCACATTCTGCTCATCTGGTTTATATTTGCATTAACAAATACTAGGCTTGCAGGTAGCTGAAAGAGGTGAATCAAATCTGGTAGTCTGAAGTCATTGGAATCACATGTTAAGATGGATCACAGAGCTTAATTTGCGTGGAAAGGAACCAAAGGTCAGAGGCCAAATTTGTCATTGGTTCTCCTAAGTTCTGGTTATGAAAAAGATATTGGAAGTTGGTTTATGTCCTACGGCAAGAGTAACACTATTGCCTGTGCATCCTGTCATCCCCAACAGAAACCAGTCTGTAGCAGACAGGTGGGAGTTGTGTCTTGAAGCATTTTGAGAAGTGACATTCATTCTATTTATTTTTTCCTAGCGAGATTATGGTGGTCCCTTGGTTTGTGAACAAAACAGGCTGAAGATAGTAATTGGTGTCATTGTTCCTGGCCGTGGATGTGCCATTCGAAATCGTCCTGGGATTTTTGTTCGGGTCTCATATTATTCCCGGTGGATACACAAGATTATGATGACGTACAGAAAACCCTGAAAAACTCAACAATTTCAATTGAAAGATTTTGGACGGCGTGTAATTAATGTGTCATGTAAAGATCAACAATTTTTTAAGTACTTGATAGTCAAGTTTGTTGAGCTTCTTTTAATATTTATGGGTGTTTTTGGTGTTTTTGTCTATCAGTGTTGTTTTATAAATGTTGGAGTGACTTACAGTATATGCAAGTATGGTGACATATCTCCTGAAGATACTTGAATGGATAAACAATTTTGCGAAGACATTATTACTGGATGATAAATAGTTTTGTAGAAATAGATCATGTGACCTCTTTTATGCTGCTCTTCAGATTATCTTAGAAGGAGAAACAAATTATAGTTCTAATTAACACATCTTATTCTTTCTATGAGCCATATATTTCTCTTCATATATGACAAAAGCCCTACTGAGAGATATATGCATCTGTCAAGGACAGCATTTATGATCATATTTCTCTTTCCCCCTTATAAGAGGTCAAAGATTTCAGTATTTTATTAAAAAATAATATCTTCAGCAAGTAATCTTTTCATTATTGATGGACTTTGACAAGCCTGCCATAAGCAGAGTTCTCATAGAAATCACTACCACTTTCTTTTACACAGTGCTTACAGGCTCTATTTCTGCACTTGGTTCCTTCACTGTATATGTGGTCCTCTGACAGATATCTCAAATGCCATTTGGGTTAGCAAACTGTTGATAATGTTTTTAAAGATTGACCCAGAAATAACTGTGGCTTAACAATGCTAAAGACAGCATTTCATACAGTTTGAAAAAGTAATCCTGATTAGCTATTGGAAGACTTTGGGCATTAAAAGAAATTTCAATCAAATATGCCCAAATTTTTCTAAATAGACAAGTATTAAAAATTCAGTTGGTTCTAGTAATTTCATGAAACTCTGCATTTACAGCAGGAAAAAGAACAGTTGAATCTGGCACCTGGCTGAGAGACTTAAGACTGGGAAAAGTAAGTTCTACATTAATAATTCTTCAGAGACTTGAGAACTTTAATAAAACCTTAACTAGATTTGAACAAAGTTCTATCCTTTGTATAATTCCTTTCAGGATAATAAAACAATTGCAGAGATTGATATGATCTTGTATTTAATATGGACAACATCACCAATAGTTTAGCTGCTTGTTTCCTGGCTATATATAGGACAATCATTTTCCTTTATGCGGACAGGGAAAGGGGACAAAAAAATCATCATCTAGGAAAAGTGCTTGTTCTCCTGTAGGCATTTAGTTTTATGCCTGGAGGTATTGTACAAATATGTTGTTATAGGTGGCACTGATTACCCTTTAATTTCTGGAAAGTTGATAACGACATATATCCAATTGTTAGTTTTACTACTGTACATGTAATTGCATAAGTAACAGCACTGTTACTTCACTTGTGACTGTGTAAATTGTAAATATTTCCAGTAGCGTTTGGTCTGTGTATCATATCTAACTGCATAGCCACAAGGCTGACACCGTGGTGTAGACATACAAAAGGGCATTTCGTGCAGAAGATGCAGGATTGAATTCTGCCCTGTCAGAAGGCAACCACTTCAGAGGAGCTGTCGGGGGAGACAGGCCTCATCTTGGCTCACCAAATTTTCTTCAGCCGTGCACTTTGACTTCAGTGGGACTCAAGTATACTTGCATCTCCTGGTGAGCTGGGATGAGTTTCAGCCCATGCTTAAGTGGCTTGGCTTGCTGGGGTTTGTGTCACACATCCAGCGGATTCTACTGGCACATAGGAAGAAGTCTTTCAGCAAGCAGAGCTTCTGAAATTCCTCCTGATGTAAATAGTCTCTTTGGACAAGATGTGACTTCTCTGTACAGCAGATTCAAGGTTGTGGATTCTATGCAGACAGTCTGTTTCGATCTATTCTGGCCACCTCCGAAGGCTTCATGCTCTCTTTGACCTCTCTTACTTACCAGGCCTAAAGAGGGCAGGATTTAGCCTGTTGTATTTACACTTAATTATTGTCATGTAGGTGAAGAGTGTATTCATACTAAGTATATATTGACCATATCTTATTGAAAGGATTAAATTTTTAAGAGAGACTTTTAAAAAACTCCAAGTGAGTTTTGTTCTCAGCCACAAGTAGAATGTGGATAAAATATACAATTCCATGTTCACTCTTTGTATTCTAAGAATTGTTATGTGCTCACTGTATTATATTTGCAGGCATTTTGTTATGTCTACCTAAAAAAATCGAATCCTAAAATATTTTAGTTATAAGCTTCTGCTGTGCAGAAGACTGTGATTTTTATATATATATATCACACACACACACACACACACATATATATATATGATAAAAATACTGGTTTTTGTTAGACAATGTGTAAGGATTTTTACCTGTTTGTTCTGGGCAGTGCCTCAGTAAAATAAATTGTGCAGAGTTGATGCTCCAGAACTTAACAAGTTTGTATACACTTGCTTACCAGGTACTTTTGCTCTCCCCATCTCAGAACGGAGGGCACCTGAGATCCTGAAGAGCAAGGGAAGAGAAGAATAATGATATGTAGTAATGAATCTGTACTTCATTTATTCCTGTGAATATTTCTTGTTGGTACCAATGGTACCGTACCAGGCAACTGTTATAACTACAGGATTCTCTTAAGAAAGGGCACTCTAGAGATATTTTTTCACTGTTCTAATATTTTTTCTCTCTGTTATAACAAGGGAACTTGTTCTAGTGCCCCTTTAAATTGCTGGAAAGCCTCTTACTAACTTCAGTGGGATCTGGACTTTACTTCATAAATGTGATTTTAATTGTATTAAAATAAAGGGTACAGAACTTAAATTCTTATCTAAGGACATTCTTAAACTCCAGTGAATTTCATTCTCATTCTCCTTGCTGTAACTAATCCTGGATCTCTGAAAGCTGTAATGTCTGGATATAAAATTTTGGAATTAAAACCTAAGAGCTGATTTTGTGCAACTGAAGTTAGTTTAACTTAATTACTATTTTCTTTGGGTATTGGAACTAGCTAACACTTCTCCCCTTTCTTAGAGAAATAATTTTTCCCTTAAAAAGTTTTTCACGCTATCTCTTTTTCTCTCATAAACCTCATGATCCTCAGAGAAAAATGTAGCTCTCATTGGGAATGACTGGTCTAGCTTTTTGCTGCTACTGCTGAAATCTTCTTCTCTAGTTTAAGATTAAAATTCTCTGAGGCATTCTGCAATCCCTTGCTGCAGGTAATGCCAATATACTTGACAGAGCTACTCTCTTGAGTTAGAGCTTTTCAGACGAGGGTCCAAATATACTTCTAGGGGTCAAAATCTACTCAGGCAAAATGTCCCTTGAATTCAGTGAATGTGACTGCCAAAAGAGCAGGACCTAAGGGTTGTTCAGTGCTTTTCCACATGGATCCTTGTACAAAGATTCTCGGCGGAAAGGCAGCTCCAGCAGGAGTTGAGGTTTTGTCATCATTCTTCTGAAGGCTGGTTGTAAACCAGTCAACCCCCATGGAGACTGTATAAAGCCTATTGGATTGGTTGCTGAGCCTTGTCTCCTTATCAATTATTTTCTTCCTCCCTCACATGCACTGGTATATTACTGTTTTTGAATGTTGAGGCTGCTGGCAGGAACTGACATGGCTTTTCACCCTAAAATTTTCCAGTGTTCCTTTTTAAACATACATATGGACATTTATGTATGGTGTTTCCTTGCATGGGATCTAATTTCAGGGAGCTGCCTGTGGTGTTTAGTGTATGATAAACGTAATTTTTCTTATTGAAGTGGGAAAAATAATGCTCCCATTAAGTACAACTTGCTGAATGCCTAATGAAAAGGGAACACTGTGGTTATAACTTGTAATACAAATCTTCTGTAATTAACGACATCATTAGTTAATAAAGTTGGTATTTTTGTAACCTTGTTTATTCTTATTATTCTTAATAAAGTATTTTATAAAAAACAACAACTTAATTAGCATTACATTTCTTATTGAAAGGAGATGGTCGGAACCCCACTGCAAGTTTCCCAGTTCCAATTTCAGTGAGGGATTTTAATGAGCAGAGTAAGGAGGACTGGTGCTTTAAAGGTCCTCATGTGTTCAATAGCAGAATTCAAAATACAATGAAAGAGACCCAAATACATGGTGATCTTGTTGAGACTTTCCAAGACCTTTCTGACTGATTTCTGCACTGAAAATGGACTAAGCATTATTGAGAGTATATTTGCAGTGGAAAGGATGTGCTCAAGCTAAACAAATATTTTCCAAGAGTTTTTAGTTTCTTACAATTTCACTATGAGATGCTTGAAATTTTACTTATTTATATAAATATACTTTACACTTCTGGAAAAGGCTGCCCTCACAGTATCACTTAATACGACTGATGGTACAAAAGATGGTTCAAAGGAGAGCGATAACTTGCAACAAACCTTGGTGCTGCTGCTGCACTTAATACCACAACGAGCCAGCAGCTACCAGAAAAGGAAACAAGCAACACCCTTACTAACCCCACCAGATCAGTGCCAAGTATTGTTAAACTCCTATAACATCAGAGCATTCTGGTGAGTTCAAATAAGGGACAGTAAGTTCATTACTTCTTTGTCATTGTCCAGCTGAAATTTCAAAGTTATAAGCATTTCTGGTTACACTGTGATTTTGATGATTTAAATATATATTTGCTCCGGTTATATCAACAGTGAATCATTTTTCAAATAGACTCATATGCAGAGTGTTTGAAGTCTGATTCTGAGTTTTTGGTGGCAAACATCACTTTCTTTTCTTTGTTTTCCAAAAAGGGGGTTTTGTAATTGATTCATAAAATCAATGGAACTCCTGAAATCAGTAAGAAGCTTGCAATAACTTCAACCATGCAGGAATGCTTCCAAAGTTATAAAAATCTAGAAATAGTCCATATGTCAAAACAGTATTTTGCTATAGTTTTACATTCAAAGTATTCAGTATGTTCAGGTGACCTGTCTGTCTTCTGGGAGCCATGAGAATTAACTGCTTGTACAGCAAATTGCACCACAAAAATCTCCAAAGGGATATTTTCTGTCATGGCTTTATCTTTTGTAGCTGCAGTAACACTGTAGTCTGCAGATGATAATTGATGGAAACATACATTGATGCTCACTGCTTGCATTCTGCTCTGTGTTATTTAACAACCTCATGCAAACAAAGCAGGCCATTTAGTAAGGTTCAGTTGTGTATCTGCTCGGCCTTCAAAAGCACCAACTCCTGGACAGCTATGTTCCTATAAAACCCATGTGCAATAAATAGGAAAGAAAACAGCTGGGAGGGAAAAGTCAAACCATAAAAGATTAATAACAAAATAAGCCCTAAAATAAAAAGATTCTTTTTTCAAGTTGTCTCAGTTTTTATAACATAGGTTATATGGTGTAAAAAGCTGCAATAGAATAGCTTAATAGCTAAATCTACTTCATTTTGTTCAGAAGAGTTGGGAAGATGCAATGGCTTCTCCATATGATCGCAGAAGCTATAGGACAAGTTGTGCTTCTGCATCTGAGGTCCTGATCCTACTTGCATTGAAATCACTGTCAAAACACTATTTTAAAACACTATTTATCCCAATCGAGGACTAATGGATGTGTCCTAAATCTTCCTTTTGACCTCCTTGGATCTTATAATGAGATTGTTTCAAATCCTGCCTTAAGGAAGCGCTCAGTGCATGTTCAAGATAGTTAATGAGTAGCAGAGGTAAAAAGTATACATTTTATTTCAAAGCTGGGCATCAAAGTTCCACTTCAGACTATCAACTTTGCGCAGAGTCTAATTGAAGATAAGAATTGGTTCATTTGCTTACTATTCAAATATTGTTCATTAAATAATAATGACAATTTTTTTATGATTATAAATTATTAAGAAGAAGAACAACAACAATGGTTTTAAAACCCATGATGAATGCAGTTGGTATTAATGTAGCTTTGATACACAAAAGAATAAATTCTTTAGGGAAAACCTCCCCACCAGAGCAAGAAAAACGTACCACTTCAGAGTCTAAGAGATGTCATTTGCTTGAGATATCTCAAGTTTTGTCTGTTGAAGCTAGTGGTGACTTCAATTGGGTTATTTAATATATTCCACTGGGAGAAAAAAATATATAAAGGACAGTGCAATTCAGAACTATTCAGACAGTGCAATTCAGATTCAAAAATAAGGTAAGAAATACATTAGAGGTATACATTGGATTAGATGAGGCTAGTGTAAAACACAAATAAGGATATAGTCCCTCTCTTCGGCTGAGAGAAGTTTTGCCTTCAGCAATATGTGAGTTTATAGTATTGAATTCAGTTCATATTATACTGACTAAAAAAAATTCCAGATGGTTTTCTTTTCTTGAGGATTAATGCCAGCATTATACACACAATGAGCAAATACGCATTTACATCAACATTGCTATTACAAACCATGTCAACAACGGTCTCATGTCTTGGGCGTAAATATGCCATCTGCTGTTCAGCCTTGTGTTTAACAGTGCTCTAACTTCACAGAGCAGTTACAAAACTGCCATCACAGAACTCCTTCTCCTTTTTTTTTATTTACTTGGGGTTTTTTTGTTGTGAGGTGGTCTTTTTTTTGGTTGTTGTTGTTTGTTCATTCGTTTGTTTGTTTTTTTACTTTTATTAAATGAAAATTCAGAAAATTTGCTGTTCACAGCAGTGTAAGTTGTGGAAGATTTGCATGAAGCATTCACTTTAAAATCTGTGTTTTCCATTTCTGTGCATCCTCCCAAGGCTGATGAGTCTCAATTATTGCCTGATCCTGTAATTCTTTGTGTTCCTGTTGGCAAAGTCTCCATATAGCCTCATTTTTTTCTGTTGTACATATTCAGAAAAAGTCCTCAGAATACCTTTAGGAGGTGAAAACTCATTGCAGCCAAGCCTTCAGCTATCCACCCTGATGTTCCCAGCTTGCCATCAAGTACATTGACTCATGGAAAGGAATATTCTAGTGGCTAGACGGCTTCTGCACACTCCACACCAGCAAGGCCTGGCAGGTGCTCCACAGCCATCTTTACCAAACCAGCCATATGTTGCCAGAGGTTTGATCTTCAGCACTAGAAGCACACAAGTTACACATGGACACAGAAACAAGGGCACGTCACACTCACCCAAAGGCACACAGATGCTTTTACAAGGGGATGTAGCTGAATAATTAACAAGTTATCAGTCTGCACACATAATTCAGGAAAAGGATTATAACCTGGGGGTTTCCTTGTCCCAGTGCAGTGATAACTCAAGTGCCTTATTACAGGAACAGGATAGCATGAGCAGAGAGGTCATCCTACCAGGAGCACTTATCTCACTTCCAAACTAACCAAGAACAGCAAGGGGAAGCTTAATGGTGACAGCCAGGGGTATAAATTTTTGACATTCCGATTTGGCACATTTGTGAGGACAAACTTTTGCAGGGTGAGCCTGAGCTGGAAAAAAGCCTTAAATACCTCTTATCCTTTGGTCGTGCTCTGGATTAGCTGGATCTAAACCAATCCACTCTGTTCAGCAGTGATTGCATGTTTGCATATGTCCTTACGTGTGTGTGCGTGCCCATGTGTGCAGATACACATGTATCTATTCTTCCTGGCACAAGGTACAAGATCTACCATTGCTGTTTATTGTCGTGGAAGCAGACAAAGTAGGCCTGTCTAGTTTTCAGCCATCTGTGTTCTAGTTTGTACACATCAGTATAACTGTGACCTCCATGTGAAAACCACAAAAGTTAGAAATTAAAAAGCTCAGCCTTGGCCCTTAAGATGCTCAAATGTTTTAGGGAATCAGTGCTAATCACTTGCAACTACACTGCTAATTGAAAGAGTACATGGGCCTTTGGGGATCCTTCTAGATGGTTTCTTTTTCCTTTTATTCCACTTTAATTTTTGGTATCTATCGGCAGTGGCTGGCCTTAATTTTAAAGTTGTCTTAAAAGCAAATATTCTTCATGTAGAAACCTGCTTCCTTACTGGAGCTCTTTCAGGGCTGTTACCTTAATTATTTTGGTTAGGAGTCTCTTCTAAAGTTCTGTTTTCCCAGTGAGGCTGACTTCTCACTTTATTTTATTTTTTATTTTAGCAGAGACACCAGGCTGTATTTGCAAGCATTGTGGTTTTTAATCTCCTCTGATGTCACTTACTGTTAGCAACTTTTTAGTTCCTATAACTCCCTAACACTAATCCGTGAGCATTAATTCCTTCAGCTTTCTATGTAAGTTCTTTTTAAGCCCTACCTTCCTGCCTGATTTATACACAGGCTTAGAAAACAAAAGGAGGGGGAGAAAAAAAATAGTTTTTCCATTCTCTTTAACTGGCCTTTGCATTAATGCTGCTAAATTTTCTTATCGGTACTTTTCCCCATCATAACTTGCAGATCTTACCAACTCAGTCTGCAGGAACATGTCAGTTTTATTGGTATGTTTGACAGAGACCAGGCTGGTTTCCAACTGAAATCCATTTGTTTTCCCTCCAGCATGCTTGCTTACCTCCCCAGGCTCACGCTCTGTGTGGCGTCCTCCAAAGAGGTATTTCCCTGTCTATTTGGGTATGTATTTTGCATTGCCTTTCAAAAGTGGCAGCAGAGTTTCCTATCTTTCCCAATTTACCCTCAGGAGGGTGGACTTTTCTCCCCATTTCACTGTCAATTTTTTCAGGAGAGTAAAATGCTCCTTACCTTTAAAGCAATTTCCAACTAAATGCAGGAAGGAATTTGTGACTCTGATGCGATCTTGGACAGCCAAATCTTACAGGGAAACAACTTACTCAAGCATAAAACAAAAGCTGTGGATGTGCTTCCCTGTAAAATATTTAAATATGGTCTTGGCATTCCCATATTCTTCTGAACAGTTATTTCAGACACTTAAAAAGAGTTTGTGAATTCCTTTCTTGGATCGGACGTGGTGAGGCAGGGGTGTTTGTAGAGAGTGCTCCAAGGGACTCCTCAACACTGCTGACAGACAAGGTCTCCAATTCTTTTTCTTCTCTACTGGTTTTTCCTGCTTATTTTCTTGTTTTTCTTGTTTGTTTGTCTGGTACTTTATTATTCTATTTTAATGCTGACAGGAAGAAAATAAACAGGGAAGAGTGGGGCTGGTGCAAGTGTTGTGTTTGAACTGTCTTCTGGGTAAGATTTATGGTCTGCTAAGGACAGCTTTTTGGAAAGTTCTCTTCAATCCACTCTTGGCAGTTTTTTTGGCCTCCTTTGCTGTCTGAAGACACTTCACTTTCTCTGTTTGGAAAGGACTTTGCTCATTATCTTCTCTGTAAGGGTGGAAATGATGAAGTCACTTTGTGTCTCTCACCCTTCCCCCCGCCTCATGCCGTATCTGTGTCCCTTGGTGCCGACTCAGCAACAGCACGGAGCACTCACTGTGGGACATTTTCCTTCTGCAAAATACAGACTGAGGGGATACTTGAGCAAACATATCGAAGAATAAAATACAGCAAAGGCATAGAGTAGAGTGGCATTTCTACACTTGCTTCACTCTCTCCAGAGACCGTGTCTGTAAAGACAATTGTGATGTGTGAGTGTACACAAAGAAAACTCACTCTGGAAAGGAGAAGAATTGTTAGAAAAGAATATTGCTCATACAGAAGGCTTTTGATTGCTCTTCAAGATGGGCTACTGCCTGCACATGAGTAGTGAATAGATGCCTGGCCTGAAACGGAGACATTCTTCAGAGACAAATGCAAAGGTTAGGGGCTACCCTCGGGGAATTTAAGGTGTGAAAAAGCAGCACAATAATTTTAGGTCCCAGCCCATAGGAGTGGCCACTGAGGAGCTTAGGAACTACATATCTTCTGATCACAACTCATGATCCATATTGTTGTCAGATCTCTTCCTTTGAAAGATAAATCTAAGAGAAGAAATTCAACTTTGAGAGAAAAATTTCAGCAAGCTTGGCTGAAAACACTCAGCAGCACGCCTCTGACTTCCCTGAGATCAGCCCTTTGCACATGGAGCTGGTTTAGTTTGGCTTGGTTTTTCTATTTGCTATGGGCAAACTGAAAAAGTGGCCTGAACCAGTTTATGTCTGTATCTGAATTTAGCCTGTCTTTTGGCTCCAGCTCAGAAGATGAAGATCAAGAGAAGAAAAGTTTGTTTTTTTTTTTTTAAATGTTCTTTTTCAGGCCACATCCTTCCTATCGTTTTCCAAATTTCACACATTCATTAGAAGAAGAAATTTACTCATGCAGAAAACAAACCAAGCCCTCCAAGTGAGAACATATAGCAATTTCATTCAAAAATGCTTCTTTTAAGGCACAGAGTCTATAAAAACCACACCAAGAGAATACTGTACTCTGTGGTCATTTGTTAGTAAAGCTGACAGGAAATCAAAACTGAAAGGATTCTTCTGTAACTGCCAACTTGCTGTAATGGAAGCCAGGGGAAATATATTTATCTGTTTACTTGACTAAGAAGAAAGAAACCAAAACATATTTTCCTCCAATAGTAAAAGGAGATTAGACTGTTACTAGTCACTTGCGTACTAGACTTCCCTCCAGGGCTTTCCTAATGTTTTGTCTCACATTCAAAACAAATAAAATATGAGTTCTGAGGAAAAGAAAACATTTCACAGATTATCGAAACTAAAAAGATCTTTATGTACCTAACATTTCACCTTATAGCCTAAAGGATATTGCCCAACACTACACATTATTGAGAACTATAATTTTGTAGAATTTTTTTGGAAACAGAGATTTCATGCCTGTCATGTGGTACAAAACTGCATCTGGGAAGGAAGACAGGCCATTTAGAGTAGGACTCACTAGGCTTGGTTTTCCCTCCAAATTTTATTTTTATTGCATTGAAATAAATATCATGAAATAGAACGGATCTGATTCTGTCACCTTGCTTAGGACCTGATGATCTTAAAAGTCTTTTTCTCTCAAACAATTCTGGACTTCTTGTAATGGGTGATAGGTCAACTGAACCATAGAGTGGGGACTACTACCAATCTGATACGAAATGTGATCTCTACAGCTAGATCTCTGTAAGAAACTGCTTCAAGATGATGTGAAGAATAAAAATAATATTAAATATTCCAAGGTCAAGGTCAGCTGTGGATTTTGTCATTGTTACATGACTCTGGTGATACAAAGCTGCCATAAATGTCTTCAATTAATGTATTTACAGAACTTTTCCACTGCCATGTAGCAGTCAAAACCAGATGGCAAGTTTTGTCAAAGATATTTCATTTGATTAATTCTTCTGTCTGGGCAGATGCAGTGCAGTCTGTCAAACCATGAAGATAAATAAAAAATTAAGATGTTTTTCCTAGAGACTGCTAGTTGGGTAGAGCTTTGGTAGCTGGAAGAGGGCAAGAATCAATTGGATTCTTTTCCCTAACCATGGATATTTATCCTAACAGGTTATCTTTGATGTGAATCTTAACATAACTCTTTTTAGGGTATTTGCATGAGGAAAGCATTCAGTTTACAGTGTGAAAGATAGTTGAACCAGATAAATAACATATTAAGTTCTGCCCAATTTTAAAAACCTACAACAGGAACCATCATATTTGTAGCAAGAGATGAATCCGCACTTTATCACCACATATCACATCAACACATTTTGCTGTGGTTTTGCAGGCTTTTCAAATTCAGTCATAATGTTCAAAGTGCTGAGAAAGAATCTCTTGCATAGACGTTATTCCTAAGTACTGAATATACCTATAGAAAATCTGTGAGAATAGGTAGACTGTAACTTATTATTTATTTAGCAACATAATAGGAACATGAATAGATTATGCTGTAACAAAGCACTTAGGTCCTCATTTGGGACCCTAATTAAACATATGTTTAACTTCAAGCATAAACTTAAGACCCATTGACAAGTGCCTGCCTTTGAAGATGCAATAATCCAGTGAACTTATAAGGCATTGTGACTTTGGCTGAATGTGGGCAAGGATTCCAGTTAGGGACAGGACTTGTTTATACAATGCCTAAGATAGGAACACCATAAACATAAAAAAAGACTTCCAAAACTGACATTAAATAATGTTAATGGTTCCCTTTAATTCCTCTTTTTTCAAAATAGAACTTAAAATGGCATTCAAAGGCTGAACAATGGCAACTATATGGGAAAGAACACATTGAAATTTACTTCTGATTTAACCACGGTTTGTGTGACTCATGTGAAAATAGATCTGGTGCCATGGTTTAGACTTCAGAGTCTTATTAAATGCCTTATTACATGTCTTTGTGTAGCTGAAAGGTAACGCAGGGAACATTTTAATACGGTTGCATTTTAATGGCATTCCATCCAATTACTTCAGAATTTGTGGGGAGCACCTATAACCGGCTTGTGCTCTGGAGCTGAATTTAGATTTTATATCTCTGCAACATCTATATTACTCGTCTAGACACATCTCTTAGGATTCAGAATTGCAAATGACAGATTGTATACCAGGCCTGACATTTATGTGATTGAATATAGAGATATATTTATAACATGATGATAACTGTATCTGATACGTGCTTCATCTAAGATCAGAATGAAGCCCAAAACATTCACAAGTGGCAGGGTCAACACCCCTTTATGATTACATTAGAGAATAAAACATATCTGTATATGTGCAAAAGCACAATATCTTGGCTTTCCAAACTTTTTTCCATAAATTAAACTCTAGTCTATCCTCAGAAGGAATTCTGAAGATTAAAAAAGACTCAAAAAGTATTCTTGAAAAGTGTACTACAAATAGCTAAGTCTCAAGAATTATTTGATCAAGCCAATTTAATTAAATTCAAGAAGTTATGCTAAATCATTTAGCAGAGCTCCATTCCACATTTCTACAAACAAGGCAATTGCTTTGAGATTAGCATGGAAAATTTGTGGATTAAAACCAAATGCTAATGACAAGTGAGGACTCCCATGGAAGAATTCGAGGACATGCTTCTCTCTAGAGGGAGAATAAGTTTGAAACAGTTCTTTGCAATCAATATATGCACAGATTTTATTACCATTAAAATTTTATTCCTTTTAATGATTAAACTAGAATTTATTTGAGTTGCATTCAGTTTTTGTCTTTGCCTCTGACTTTTCAAGTTGCTTTATCTTTGAAAGTCTGTTGAGACCCTGAGTGCGCTCAGGGACCCTAAAATCCCTGCCTGTCCCTGGCACTTCCCCCGTTCTGCTCACAGCTCAGAACTCCACTCCAGCCCCCAGAACTATCAGCTCTTGTCCCATGGAGGTTGTAGGTTTCTGTTTCCACATCTCCTGGCTCATGCCAGCACCATCCTGTCCTCATTCCCACAGAAGTTCCTGATGTCCAGGGCTGGGGCTGCCCTGTCTGCCCTGCTGCCTGCCCTGCCCTGCCCTGGCTGCCCTGACACCCATGACCCTGGGAACCACCAGCCCTCCCAGCACCATTATTCATATTTAAAGAATTATAATACCTATTTTTTTTTTCCCCATTTCTTATTACAAAACAAAGAAAGCTTTCTGCTGTGTTCAGTCTTGTGTCTGTGAAAAGGAGTGTCAACCTGAATTACTTTGTTTGATATGAAAGATCACATCTTTCCCCCATTCAGTAACGTGAATTTTAAAATTCCCTTGTCTTCAACTGAAAATATTTATTTTCTAAAGGACAGACTTTGTTTCAAAATGGAAATCAAAGACTGCTCATTTGAAAATGTTGGGGAAAAAAGGTTTCTTGTAGATAGGTTTCATTTTAGAAATGCTCTCCTTTTACAGTTACCTTTAATCTTAATTCACCCACAATTTAAACTAATTCTAATAAAAACACTTCCTTTGGTGGTTTCATGATTCATAGATAGGGGTTGTGATGTTCATTATAAATTCTTATCAGGCTGAACAAAGACACTAGACACATGTCAGGGAGCTCTTATGTTTTAATATATAGTTGCCACAACCCCAGCAACCAGCCCACTATTTAGACTGAAAAGATGCTGGTTAACAAGCCCTTAAACTCTTACAATGCACTTCCACAAGAGTGGAGGAGAACAAGCTCTCAATTAAGTACACTTCAGTAAATTCTCAAGCCCCACAATAAACTCCTCAAAAGGGGCTGACTCACAAGCTACAACACACCAGTATTCAAGGGCTCTGGCTAACAAGCCACAACGCCCTGCCACAATGTCCCCACGCCCACAACAAAGTCCACCAGGGAGCGTGGGGTAGAATATGATAGCTGCACTCTGCCCTGGCAAAGCAAGGGAAGGAAACAAAGAATATGACCAGTCCTTAGATCCTGCATTGGTCACACCATGTGGATGGTCTGGAGCTGGGGTTGTAAGCAAGAGAAAGAGGAAAAAGTCAGAGAGAAAGTGAGTCAAAGAAAAGAGAGAGAGAAAGAGTGTGAAGGGGCCCGATCTGCTCTGTTTTATAGTTAACCTGGTGCTCGCCTCTTAATGTAAATCAGACCTTTCATGTATTTTGTTCCTGCATTCACAGCCAGCCCTTCTCCAAGGAGTGAGGTGTGGGGAAGTGAACCTAGCCCGAGGCTCCAGAAGAAGCAGGAAGTTGGATCAGAACAGCACTGCCCCACCTCTGCGAGACCCTCTCCTCTGAGCACATCCTTCCTGTAGCAATACTCAGTGTTTGAGATAAAACATGCCTGGGTCTTGTGCTTTACACTTGGACATCAGTGTTAAGTCCAATGACACAACATTGTTGCAGCTCTATTACGATTAATGCCTCAAAATACTCTACAAGATGTTGTTGCTTTCTCCTGACTCCTTGGGACACCATAGAAAGGTAATTAGCAGACATTTGCCTTCATTTTACTACAGAAGACAAGGGTGATTCCATGCTTCTAAGATTTTTAAGTGTTTAGTTATTCCTAGCTACTTACATAAAAAATTTTGAGTAGAACATGAGAAAAAAGAGAAAATTGGTGCAGTTTTCAAATGTGGCAGATCTGAACGTAAAGATCCCTAAATCCCTCACTTGTGTAAAAACGCAAGCTTTGCCTTTGTCTTTCTTTGTATTTCCTGAAGAAAGTTTTACAAAACTGTGATTTCTTGACTAGGTGTGTTTTTTACATTTAACTGCAGTAAACTGTATATCACAGTTGCTGATATAAATATCTATATATCTATATATCTATATATTTATAAAAGAAATCTACCTTTCCTCCTCCTTAGAGATTATCAGTCATGAAGAAAATAATTTTAAACATCTTTAAGAGACAAGCAAATATACTATCACTGCTTTATTTGATTTTTATTTTATTATTTCACTTTGACTACAATCCCATCTATTTGATATTAATTTGATATTGATGTTAAAAATTATGATTAATGTTTCCAGATCCTAATTTAATTTTTAATTAGATTTTAATTTCACATCAGGCTATTTTTACACACTGATTTTCAGAACATTTTCCTTACTGTTGAAGTAACTAAACATGATAGTAGCGCTATCCACCCCAAGATGAAATGCACACATTTTTCAGAGTCGTTACGTACAAAAGTTTGGTACATGAAGTAATATATCTAAGCTGAATTGAAAGCGTAAGGGAAACTTTAAAGAGGTAGAATGCAACCAACATTGAAAGTTGGCAAAGACGTTACACAGTTTAACACAAGCTGTTCCTCTCTAATATCATAGTGACAGTTTCATATAAATGACATTTCGTGAGTAATAAAACGACAAATACATCATTAAAATTAGAGACAGATTGCTAAATGGATTAGACTGCAAGTATCTTGGTTTTTTTCTTTATTCTTCCACATGCATATTTCATCTTGCTGAAAAACTATATGCCAATGTTGTTCATATTGCCAGATCTTAAAATGTGATTTTTAATTCATTCAGTTCTATCATGAAACAGCTCTTTGAAGAGAGGAAATTCAGCACTGATTTTTTTAGTATCCTTGAACAAACCACTCCCAAGCTCTTGGATGTATGAAGTGCCAGGCACACACAGGGCCTTGTACATGTATCAAGTAATTGCAGAACAATGAAAGGACCTTTTTTTAAACATTATTTTTCAAAAATAAAATCTAATTTAGGGCTCACTTTGGAGTATCAAGGGCTGTTATAAGCTTGATCTCAGAGTATACGAATAATTAATACGTTTGAGGTCTAGAATAGGAACCAGTCAAACCACATTCACACAGGCAGATAGTATACAAGATAATAGGAAGAAAACCAAATAAAATAGATTCCTTTCATAAATAGGCTAAGAGGCTGGCAAAATCTATAGTTTAAAAAACTAATCACAAAGCTATCCAGGACAACTAACATAAAGAGAGGTAGGCAGAGTTTTATAACCTACTGTCAGAATCTTATAGTAAAAAAATACAATTTTCTTTTGGGTTTTGGGGTCATTAAGATTATTTACTATAATATTCATTATAGAATAACTTAGGAGGACTTTCCTAGTCGTATTTAATTCTTTCTGGAGTCTACTGATTTTAATTCTTTCTGGAGTCTGCTGATTTTAGGGTCTATTTTCATATGTCATAGGATCATAGACTTGAGCTACTTACCAAGTGTGGCTATGGTGTTGTCTGTAGCCCGTGCAATTACAATTAACAAGATGATGCTCTGTTAATAGAGGAAATAAAGAAATTTGATTTCCTATGGGTGTGTGTCCCTTAAATATCTTTCTGTGTAGTAACTCCAAATCTGCCTCACCAAACAATACAGAGCAGTTATGAGAGTGGTCCAGAGATCTGTGTGTGCTGAAACATAATTTTTTGGAGACTCTTACCTTTTATTAAAGTGAGTTTGATCAGAGGATTCAAAAGTTGTTAGAGAAAGGTACAGCAGATACCTGAACAGTGGGAGCTGCCCAGGAGCCAGCAATGTACCATCACAGCAAAGCAGGCCAGCAGTTCCCATGTTGGAGGGACACAAACACCTTTCAGGTGTTACATTTTGGAGCACCTGATCTAGGAGGAGAAGCTGAGGGAGTTGGGACTGTGCATATGTGATTCTGTGCTCCTGTTTCCTTAGGAAGTGTATGAATATATATGAAATACATGAAATAGTCAAAATATCTGTGCAGCTGGTTCCTGTTTATTCATTCTCATTGAACAAGTAATTTTGTTCTTTGGAGGCTACTCACACATCGTGCAAACCCCTCCACTTGTAGAAAGAGAGCGCGTATAAATGTAAAAAACTTGACAGAAAACTCTGTATTTGTTAGAAGTGCTATACATTTCTCTCACAGCGAAGTTTGTTAGCCAAACTCCTATTTTATGATAACACTAAAATATCTTTTACTGGGGAAACTAATGGGCATCTTATCAGACAACCTTCTTAACAGTGTTCCAGTGGAAACCAGCAGGGAGTCATTCTAGAATTCCTGAACACAAGAGAAAAGAAAAAAAATTTTTTTTTTTTTTTAACTTATTCTCCTGCAAAACCTGCAGAATTTATAAACTCTGATGGCTATTGCAGCCTGTAGGAGTGATCTGAACTTTAAAACTCTGGCACTCTGATGAATTTGCAAGCTATTAAAAAGGAAGTGGAGATTCCTCCAGATTGACCATTAAGTATGTACATCTGATACAAATCAGGGCTATTAGTGGCTTGGTAGTTTCCACTTTTGGTTAATGAACTGTGGAAATGAAAAATTGGTAGACTTGGCCAAGGCATATTGTTTATAATAACCTTCAGGATTGCACTCTTCTTGGATCTAGCTGTACAAAACTGTACAAAACTGTCTTCATGCCAAGGCACAAGTGAGAGAAACAGTACTGAAAAATGCTAAAGGGCCTGGAAGGTACTGAATTACTCTGGTGAAGGACTAAGGGGCCTTGACTTCAGCTGAAGCAAAGACCCATGCAGGGTGAGCACTTATCTCTGTGAAATAATCTTCTGATTAAGCATGTGCTATTTTCTTCTCTCCTGAAATGAGTGTGTGCACATTAACATCTGTAAATGTCAGACAAGTGATCTGCTGTATTGAGCAGTCTCGGTTTAAACCTGTCTAATGCATGTTCTGTCTTAGTAAAGATACAGATGCTTTCTGTGGTCCTATAAAAATGTGTATTTTAATGATAAATGGGACAGTTTATAGTTCCAATTACTCTCGTCTCCTTTGAAGCAGGAAAACTGGCAATCTCTTATCTAGACTTTAGCAGGTTGAGATAAACCTCGATAGCAAAAAATATCTGGCTTGTCAGAGCTTTTAGCTACAGTAAACTGCTTAAACTAAAAGCAGCTGTTAGTCAAAAAAGAACAATACCCATTCATTTGTAAGATGTTCTGTGGCTGGGATACTATTAATGAGTTTTTTCTTCAGACGAGACTATTGTAAAAACTCTATGTTACACACGCAGACACTCACATGCACAAACCTGTGCATACAGTGATATAAAACACGTAGAGTTTGCAGAAATCTTGTTTGGCTAACACAGAGTAGTCACTTGGAAGAAATAATCCCTGGAGATCACTGTGTTCAGAAAACTGCTGTTTAGTTCCAACAGTATAACAGTGAGATTTCACTCACGATTATGAAAACATTGTTGTTGCCTCTACAGATCTATTATTCCTATTTAATGTCTGGAACAGTAAAATTATCCTCACTGAGAAATCCTCTTCTGTCTGCTTCTTATTTGTTCTTAAATATATTGGAATTACATGGACAGCACAGTCTTCTATCATGTCTTCTGAGTCATCACCAATGTATTTCATTGTATTATATAAAACAACAATTCTGACTCCCTCTGAGTTTTGTACTATGTTTCTGCCAAGCTTCTATAAAGTTTTCTGGTGTAAATTTAAGTCTGTGTTTTGGTTAATACGGCAAACAGGAAAAGATACAAATTCAACATATAGCATAACTTCAATGTGCTCACCGTTTTTACAAAACACTGTTCAGCAGACTTAGAATTCTGCTTGGACCTGTTCAGTCAAGAATGAAGTCTCCTGTAGTTATGAATCATGTCCTCCAGTTATCTTAAAATGTCTGTTTTATGCACCTATTTTCCCAAAGCAATCTCCTGATATGAAGAACCAAATCTACACCTACAAGACCCAAATTATAACTGACAAGCAGTGGCAACAGTACATTTGATTTCCAAGAGGTAAAGGCTTACACCAGTTAAAAACCTCCCTTCTGTCTGCAAAAATCTCAGTTCTGCCTGAATGTTTTGTGGTTTCTGTGCAAAACTAACTTCTGTACCCAACTCTTCAAAAACTCTGCTGGGATTACAGCATGTTTTCCCTAGAAAACCACTTTGGACGGTCATGAAACTCATCCCCTTTTCAGGCTGTACTTCCAACAGCCTACACGCATATTTGACTTTGCAATCACAACTGGAATTTATGCATTAGTTCACTATTGGCTATGAGACAGGGGTGAACATCTAGTGGAAAAGATTAGGCTGGCAAAGGAGAGGGTTTGGGGTATTGTAGCTAATCTCCCCACAGTTTATCCCCACACATCTGCCAGTGGGTCATCATAACTACGCAGAAGCACAATTTTCCTTCTGCTTCATTTTGTGGAGGCATCAATACCCAGATGAAGTTTGAATACCTGTACTACACTCTCAAATTGAAGCCTAAATAAATAATTTCTTCTAACAGAGAGAGAGGAATTGGCAGCCCATGAAAAGCTGAGGATTAGCCTTAACCTTTTCTTCATATTTTTGCATGAAATCAGACTTACCTAGTTCATTTCCAAACAGATTTTCCCATTTTCATATGCATATGCTTATTCTTGACATGACATGGCTTATGCCAGGACTTGGCACATTGATCCACAGTTATGAACTTCCCTCCCAGACAAGGACCTTGAGCCTCCCCTATGAACCAAAGACCTGACTTCCTTCTGTCAGGAATTTTTTGTGTAATACTATAAAGTTGTGGGGTCTAATTTATTCCATTTAAGCCCTGATACCTTTCCAGTTTGAAATGTCTGGTCCCAGAAAAGGGAAGATTATTTGAGCTTCCTTAAGGTAGCTGCCTGCATTCCTTTAACAGTTTTGAAAAGAAAGAAACACTTCTGAGATCTGCAGATGGAATTCCAGGCTACTGAAATCAAATGTCTGCTGTGTGACCTGCAATTTAGGTACCACCAGAGAATAATCCAGTCTAAGGTACACGCTTTTCTTTTTTCCTTTGAGAATACAGTAAAACAACAGGAAATGTTCATCTTCTCCATTCACTTGGAAGTTACTCTACTGGTTTCCTCTGAGCAGAAATTGAAACATCTAAATCTGCGAAATGAGTAGGATTTCATATGTGCAGGACTCCAGGATCTGCTCAAAACATAACGCAGTACCCCAACAGAGTGCTTTCCTCCCTGAGACCATGGTTCTGCTGACCTGAACCACTGTGCAGGCACTGACCTGGACCAGTCCACGAACATAGGAAATGTGCCTAATCTACATGAAGGTGTGCGTCCTCAATCAAAATTAGCTTCAATTATGATAACATAAAACTTTCTGGGTTTCTCCAGAACATTTAGACAGATTTGTTGTGCAGTTGGTGATAAACTCGACTGCAGCTAAGCTTTAAGTGGCATTTAAAGGACTGCCATCTCATAACAATAAGTGTTGATGATCAATCCAAGAACTGCTTCTCCTGTCCTTTCTCACCAGAATTTTGTTGTTGGCTGATAAAGCAATTTTTGTTAGTTAGGAGTGAATGATGAGTAGAGGTGCACCAAACCATGTTATTGAAAAAATTGAGCTTTCTGGATTATATACTTACACTAACTCCATGAAATTATTTATATCACCCTCTTCCATAGTTCTCCATTTGCCAGTGAAGTAAGACATCCTTGTGCATCAAGATTGCCAAGGGACTGAAACCAAATTTTCAAAATATGGGTAAAAAGTGTAAGGGGTAGAAAAAGATGATGAAGTCAGATAGACTTTTAACATAAATATGGATTACAATACTGTGTTATAAAACTTCATTTTCATTGTTTGTATTACTACAATGTCAGATATTTTGATACTGCCAGAGCCAATCAGTTTTGATGAGAACACTAACTTGGCTTGGAGCCAGGAAATAGGTGTAAACATGAGACTTCATTAGATTTTCCTGAACTGTACTGAAACTGAGGTTTATTTCATGCCATGTATAATTAGACAGTTGTAATTATTCCGATTTGTTTCACATCAAGACTTTTGCATTGCACCCTTTTAAGATGAGAACTGAAATCTTCTATGCCCTAAGGCAGATCAAAACAAAATTTGTCATGTCCTATCCATCTAGAGGACAATGAACATTTGTATCCGTCCTCCAATAACAGCCATCTTCCTGATGCCTCAAAGAACAGCAGAATTCCAGCAGGACGGAGAATGCCTGTAGATGATGTGTGTATGAGAAAGGAAGAATCTGCATTTTTTAAGGGGTCATTTAAACCCACAATAATTAATTCATTTATAAACCACTTTGTAGACTGAGTCCTTCTTGAAGTGTCTTATGAAAAATGATTCTGCAGAACTGACTGACTGGATTGAATGATTTGGATGTAAATTATTTCATTACAGTTGAAAGCTTTTTCCATCTGCTGTCCTTGCATGCACAGCCTGTTTCTAGAAGCATTTTTGACAGATTTAAGCTGACTAGGTTTATGTATTTAATTCAGTTGTACACAGCAGGGTATATCATCTACAGGCAGCTTCAGAGCTCTGAGGTCAGTAGATCAAAAAGTGATAAAAATAATTTTTTTCCAAATAAAACCAGATAAGCTAAGGGAAGGCATATATGTTGGAAAAGAGGATGCAATATTTTCATTTGTGCTGCTTTTTAGTGCAAATTCTTACGTTTGTAGTTCATCTTGTGCTCTTTAGGGAATCCTAGACCAAAATCTACTTTTTCCCACATTTTGACTATTGTGGTCTGTCTGCACCAACTTTTTTACCTTAGTCTCTTAAGACCCTTTCCTCCTTCAGTCATTCAAAACACTTAACCCTGCAATTGGTGGAGAAACATTTTGTCTTTGGGGTCATCAGATATTTGATTTTCTGTTGCCTTTTAATGAAATATCTTGAAGAAGTTTTTTCATCAGCTGTGTTGTTCTGACACTTGAAATTATTTTCAATTTGGGTAAATGGTTTCTTAGAAATTATTATAGATCTGCACTACATTTGTAGTTTATTGTCATAGTCCATCCACTTTATACTGTCTGGAAATTCATTGCGTAGCAAAGGGTGTGTAGTGCTTCTGGAACTTACTGCAAGGGAATACAACTTTCCTAAAAGTTATAAAATGGGATATTATGTTATTATCTCCTCTCAATTAATAATGAACAAAACATATAATTCTCTTTGAGTCTGTAATAATTACTAATTTTTACTTAATTTAGTAACAAATCTGACTGTACAATAAATATTCTGTATGCCTTCCTGATACATATGTATCTATTTGGGGAGAGAATACTGGTCTTCTCATAATAGTATATCAAGTTTATCCATAAAATAATATAGAATAGTTTCAGACTAAGAGAAACACAAGATTTTTGAGAAGGGATTAGAGGAAAGAAACCAAGTATAAAGGTAGCAATGCTTGACCAGATTTATATGGTTATTTCTTATGGCCTTTCACTATGATAATGTGATATTAATTACGGTCATTCACTCTGATAATGTGATACTAATTGTCATTACAAAAACTGATCAGCAGCATTGACATTTTAATAGCTGCATACCAGGAAGCACACTTTCTGAGATTAACCTATTGAATGAGATGCTGAGATCACCTTTTGGCTCTTAAAGCCTTAAAGAGCTTTTAAACTCTCAAGCAAAGTCAGGTTTGGCTTCATGGTCTAGAGATAATAAAATTGTTGTGTTGAAGTATCCTATCAAAACACTTTAAATGCTTGCTGTGGCTGGGAGATACATTCTCTGAATTAATATCCTTCTGAAATCAGAGCAGTACTAGCATGATTGGCAAGGGCAGAAGATGAGATTCCAGAACTATTTCTGCACTCCTCTGATTCGGAGAACACATCTCTGTGGAAACTCAGACACCATGAGCCAACTTCAGTGGTTCAGGGAAAGGCTTTCTGGTGCAGAAGTAACAAAGGGTGCAACTGCAACTAAATATTGTTTCGTGCTTGGTATTGTCATAGGAATATGTGTAAAAGCAAGGCTAGATCAAAAGTGAGTGTGCTACAAATAGAAAGAGAAATGCACATATCACCTAGTCTGCTACAAGGCTTTTGGTTTGTGGTACAGATTATCCTGATCAACCAAAACATCCTCTCTCTTTCCAGTAGAGTAGGACACCTGTTAACATCCTGATGGCACAGCAGGGCCGCGTGTGCTCTCTAGAATATTATTTCCTCTGTTGTGCTGACTCTGTCCACCAATTCAGCAAGAAAACTTCATTCCTGTCTTATCTCTGGGTGCTGCCATTCTCTTAACTTTCTCTTCTTGTATTTTGATTATGAGGCACAACCTACTCCAGATCACCTCTTGCTCGCAGAAATTTTTTTGCCAATACATCTCACAGCCTTCTCCACCAGTTTTGATACCCAAACAGTACCATGAGGCAGAGAAAAGAAATATGGGTAATAGATAAGAAAGCAAGAATGCAGGTCACAATTTATCACAAATTTCGTAAGCAGGAGATCTGAAGGAGTGTGAAGCACCAGGCTAAGAGGAATCATGGAAGCTCCACATTTAAGGGAGAATACTTCACTTCAAATGTTATTATACTGTGAGAATGAGGAGAGCATATGAACTAATAGTTTTGTTTCGATAATTCATAATGTTTTCAATCCATAACAAGACTTGAGGACCATAATGACAGTAGTCTTTCATTTCAGCTCTGTTGATTATATAAAAAAAAAAAAAAAAACCAAACCGAAAGTATTGTCCTTTTCATGATACACTTGTCTAACTCTTTTGTCTTTGATTAAATATAATTAGAAGGACAACTGCATTGGATTGGGTGGCCAACATGTCTTAAGAAATTAGAAACAAAGTCATACAAACCAGAATTGGAAAGTCACCGCAGAAGTTTATCTCTTGTACAAATAAACTATCTCTGCTTTGTCCTAGTATTCCTCCCTGAGTATCAGAACAAGATAGGAACTTTCTTCAGTGAAGATCCACCATGTCTCCAGGAGAAAAATGAATGATCTGCTGAGCCATTTGTCTTTAACTCTAGATACTAAAGACAAAAGGGCTGATTTGGAAGGAAAATTCTGACTCCACAGCCTTTATTTTAAATCCATTCTGTTGGGTTTTTTTCGGTGGGTTTGTGGGTTTTTTTTGTTGTTTGTTTGAAGTTTTCTTTTTGTTTGTTTCTTTGTTTTTGGTTTTTGGGACTTTTTCTTTTTTGTGGACTGTCTTATAATGTGGGCTTAAAAATTGCAGGCAAAGAAATTTCTATATATTTTC
>VZRN01011464.1:5976058-6075335 GCA_013397935.1 Dasyornis broadbenti | reverse complement strand
GTCGTCTCATAGAGCTGCTACAAAGGGAAGTAACATTTCACTCAGTGGCAACTGAAGTAAAAAGCACATCTGCCCCAAAACATGTACTTTCTATCCACAAATCTGTCCGTTTTTTTGCAGTCAGTACTAATGTGACACTGTCAGTTCCATTACAGTAGCTTGCTTTTGCCATGCAAATTATGATTAGACTTTCATTAAATTTAAAACATGTTTTCACACATGTTTCTGCAGCCTTCAGGGGAAAACACTCTCACCTACTTCTTGGCTTACTCATCTCATTTTGTGAAAATTAAACTAGCTCAAGTAAAAATTGGAAGATGAGAGAAAATCTGTCTCCCTTTTTGCCCTCTCTTCAAAGAGGTTATTACTTAGCACATTACTAGTTCTCAGTCATAGGAGTTGTGGAGGAAGACAGTTCTGCCTGTATCGTGTGACAGTGAAATAAATTGCTAAATGTTCCATCACCCAAATGAACAAATAACAAAATGTTTGTGTTGAAGAAGGGCAGCACTTTGTCCCTGGACTTCCACGAGGATTTGTGTATACTCTGAAACTGATGGCCAACAGATGTCAGTGGCTGGAAAATTCCCATTTTGTGAGTCCAAAAGGAGCAAAATATGAGATAAGCACCAAGCTAATATATGATATTTTACTCTAATTGGGAACATGTCTTAGAGCAGAATTCTAGACTCTAAAAGGAAAATTCAGAAACAGAAAGATTTTTTAGGAGCTTATGTGGGGATCTTGGAAAGTGTCTAGTTTAGACTAGACCTGTACATTTAAACTGGTTAAAACTAAGTGACATGAATTCAAACCACTAACAATTTTAAGTGGGAGTTGAACTTCCATGCTAGTCTGCTCTGTGAGTCAGGCCAAAGTGCCTGTTATGACTAAGGAAGTTATTTGAGACTTTCTAGGGGCTAGATCACTGGATACTTACTCAAACGGCTGAGTCCTCACATTCTCATCTAGCTGATGTCAAAGACACTCCTGAGAAAGGTCAAAAACTTGACTGACTCTTTTCAGTTTATCAGTTCCACACCACTCTCAAATTATCATTGTAGTACAAGAGGAGGATTCCTCATTAGTTAAACTGGCTGTCTTGGATTAAAGCTTAGTTGTGGAAGGGAGGTCCATCATCAGCTAATTTGTTTGTCTGCCTGGCAGGCTATTATTTTGCTGTGGAAAAACCTTAAGCCCACAGTATAATGGCATTACTGTCTGGTATTCGTAATTCTAGCCACACAGTCCTCTTTCTTCAAAATTCATCTGCTCATTATTTGCTGAAGCCAACTTTATTTTTTCTGCAAGATGCAACAATAAGTAAACAACATATGTTGTTGATTCAAAGAATTAACAAAAGAGTGGGGTTTTTTTTCCCTGCTTGAAAATCCTGTCTGTTGAGTGTGTGTAATGTACTTGCTGCTTTTGCTAATTTCTCCTACTTCTAGATGTTTGCATTCAGAAGCTGAAAAGGACTTAGATGTTAATTGCACATGTGCTTTGAGTCATGAATTTATCCTTCTAAATATATCTTATACACACTTAAACAAATTCCTCTCTTTTTACTTATTCTATCAGTCATTGTACAAACATAGAAGTACAAACATTTGTCTTGATCTTTAGGAAACTATTGTGCATGGCTGGGTGAGTTGTAGTTCCTATTTTTCTGCATTGGCATATGATTTCATCCCTGGATTAGTGACACTGCGTTTCGTGTACATGACTTATATGTGCTCTACCAGCAGCCAGCATCTAAAGCCTGCTCTAAGTGACATTGTTTTCAGTTGTGCAGAGCTGTTACTCAGATGTCATCACTTTTACCTGCAAGAAGGAGTCCAGGCATATTATAAATGTGATAGTAGAAACAAACTTTTGTGTTATTCCCAAACCCATATTGAAAACCTTAGTATTAAAATCAATAAAGTACGTTTAGCTGAAAGATATTGCTGGATTTGATGGCCCTTTTCAGTCAGTGAAAGTAAAGGTGTAATTTTATTGTAAGTTCAGTCCTTCCCAGTAACCTTACCCACCCACTCAGTTTGCAGGAAAGCTTCTGACTCACATATTTCCTAACATCCTCTGGTTCTTACTTTGTCTAAATTGCTCTTTGGCTTTGAAGACTATTTATGTCAGTGTAGTGCTTGTGTACATGTTTGTCTAAATCCCAGTGACAGGAGGATTTAGATAGGAAATTAAGATTAAATATCAGCAAATATAATTTGTAAAATTGTCGTCTAGACAGGAGATGGAGCCTTGTGAGACTTAGCTGGCCAATCAAAAAGCATGATGTGCAATGAGTCACATGAATATTCATACTGAGGAGCTGGCAAATGGTCAGAGTCTGAGAAATCACCAAATCAAAACCAACAAAGAACTAAAAATTGAAGAATCATACAAACATTTAATTTTGTAAAATTAACCTATGCCCTGACTTTTCACAATTACATTTCTAAAATCTCTGTTATTTGAAAGTAGAACTTTTCTCAGTGCTCACTATTGTGTTTATTACTGGTAAAATATTGTCATGGTTTTATAGAAAGTGTATTTTGGTCTTCTGCTAGCACTAGAAATCCCCCTGCTGCAAAGCATCTCCTTACAGATATAGTTGAGAACAATGTTTATACAAGATATACTGCATAAACTCAAACCTGTATAATACAACATATAAGTCACTATATTTGCTTCTCTATGCCTATTTGGATTAGATAGTGGTAAAAAGAGATGATATGTGCTTAGCATTTATTCTTTAGGGTACTGATGAAGACATGCATTCATATCCAGTACTCCTAAACTATGACAATAAGTTGTTAAAATTACTGAAATAGAAAAAATTATACTTTCATTTTTGCAGCTCTTTTCTGTATGCAATTTTCCCTACCAGCTGTTAAAACGCATTCTACATGGGACCAATGAAATAAAAACAAAGATATATGTCTGTAATGAGTGAAAGGTTTTGCTAAGTTGCTGTAAAATTTAGAGAACAAAACAGAAGAATGAGATAATAAATATCATAGTAAATTTATTTTTCAGTTATTCAATGATTTCTGGTTGATATTCACTGGTAGGGACATTTTAAAATGAAGCTTGAAGTTTAGATTTGTTATAACTATAAACATGCAATTTTCAAAAGCATACATCAAGTCTATATGTTAATAACAAATGCTTAAATCCAATGGTGGAGAATATTCCCTCATATGTCCAATTTAATCACTATTTCACATTTTCACAGTATGTTTACATATTGCTAGTTATTATTAATTTAAATATGGTAGAAAGTAATTATTCTCTTAATACATATTCTCAGTGGACATGGTGCATTTAAGCTATGCATACCTACCTACTTGCATAGAGTTCTGTCAATTGTTTGTACAATAATGTGGTCTGCATTTCATTGTCTCCATCTACTCAATTATTTCTAATCTTTTCTGACGTCTTGTCGGTGAAGACCTGTCTGAAATCAGGCATCTGCTTCTGATTAGAATCAGTTGTGATTTACACATATCAACTTCTAATCTTGCTTTAGTCACTGGACCTTCGTGTGGTCACTAGTCCCTACTGGCTGAATGATTTTTAATTTGATTATCCTGCATTAGTCACCATCTAGCAGATGTAGACATGAAAAATTTCCCAATAGGTTTATAAAGTCATTTATGACAGGAAGCAATTTTTCAGTGCATTCATCACTTCTGTCTCCATCACGCCATTTCTTTCAACAAAGGTTTTTTGAAATATAATACCAAAAAAGGTGAAACCGTACAGCTCCATCTACAATTGTAATGATTATGCCTCCAACTTTTCCATATAGCCTAAGCTCAGCTAGGTTGCCCATTGAAAAATGAGTATTTTCTAAATAATTTATGCTAACTTCTGTATACTTCTGGTTTTACTTATAATTACCATAATCATTATATTTGTGAAAATATTAAAAGTCATTGGTTATTCTCAAAGTCATTAATGATTTACTCTTAGTGGTATGTGATTAGTTGCCAGCCATACCGTGCTAACCACATTGTATTAGCACTATATTAGCTGGAAGCCTCATTACATCTCTTTTTTATTATTGAGCTAAAAATAAATAATAGACTAATGAATAACAAAACTCAGATTTTTTATTACTAAATTCATGTCCTCAGTGAGACAGACAGCTTCCTGTAAGGGAACGCTTTAGTAAAAACAGCTGAGATTTTTTGAATAAACAGGATTTTCAGTCCAGAAAACTTCCTTCAGGTATGAAATGGCACAACCCTCAAAGTCAGAGAGAGATTTCTCCAAGATTTAGTAAACCTGATATGAATTAGATCTATGGGGAGAAAATGTAGCTTGGAACTGTGAAACAAAGACGAGGGAAGAGGTGTTTGCATAACTACTAAGTCAGTTAAATTATATGGGAGAGAATAAAGACTGGCTGCTTACTTGCTGTCTGTGGGACACGGAAAAGAAATAAATGTTATGGTAAGATATTAATGAGAAATACTCATTTTTCAAATAGTTACAAAAGGTAAACCCAAACATAACATAAAATTTGACCAATACAGGAAATCATGAGTTGCAATGAAATCTGAAAGATGTGGAAGAAAGGATGTTCTTTATGTTCATTCTTCAGCAGGTTTTAGTCAGCATATAATTTAAAGACTTTTGGAGCATTATTGCCCTTAGACTACAAGTAATTTTTTTTTTTTACTTTTTAATATGGGCTATACCCACAGATTATAATTAAAAAATGTGGGTTTTTTATTTGTTTGGGAGTCAGTTTAAATTTTTTTTGAGGGAGCAGTAATGTTCAGGGGGAAAATCACTCTGGACAGAGGAGCCACCACATGGTCTACTCGTGGTTCAGAAAGGTCTACAGTTTGTTTTGGAGCTGGTATCTGCATGGGAAAAAATGCATTATAATAGTCTGTGGTTTCTTATTGCTCATGACATTAACATCTTGATTCCCAATTTTATATTTAAATCTGCTCTGGCTCTTACATTCCTCAGGTCATGGTCCAAAAAGGATCAGTGATTGCATGTGTGTGCTTTTAAAATGCAATAAACATAATGTTGAAAGGATTAGGTAAAAATTTGCTATTTAAGTTTAAACCAAAGAAGTCCAGATAGAAGTGCTAGCAAATATATGTTTGTTGTAAAAACTATAAAATAGTAAAACTGTTATCAAATGGGTCTCTTAAAAAAATGTAAAGTTGACATCACAATAAAAATGGTCACTTTCACCACCATGAAACTATTCACAGTCATAGCCTTGCAATTGGAACAGTGAGTATTGAAGCACCGCTGTATATTTATTAAATATGCAATAGTAATTTTACCTTATCTGACTTTTGTTCAAACTCAGTTTTACCAGAAATTATTTTAGGTGTTTAGACTTACTGAAAATATTATATTTCACTAATAGTGAAATATAACTATCTATGGAATGATATATTTTTTTCTTGTTTTTGTCTTTTTTCTAAAGATGACCACAAATAGAATTGCCACTACTTCTGTTACTATATGGTGCTCATCTTAACTGGAATGTCAGCACTATACATGGAATAAAGTCCCTTCAGGATCCCGTTCCTATTTCTTTGCAATGAAGTGTATGCGTAATGATGATCCCATTCACAGAAGAATTCCCTATAATCTTTTTGACCACTTCAGCGGAGAAAAGAACATTTGATGACCTGGTAAATCCTGCATAATTTACTCATGACTAGGGCTTGAACTCAATGAAATGAATATTTTAGAAAAATATTAATCTTGACTTTTCATCCAAGAAGGACAAGATGTACCTTAGCGCCAGGACATTTCAAATATCAGGCCTGAAACCCTGTCAGCCATTTAAGACTTTTTTTCCTCATGTCAGGAAAGTTAGTTCACCTGTTTTTTCTGGAATGCTTTATTCCCCATTGTGTAACTAAGGAATTACACCAAAGGAGGCTGACCTAAAAACAATCATTGTGTAGATTTCGTTGAATGTCTGAGTCAAGACAAAATCAGGTTTTATGAAATTGAGAATGGAGTATGATTAAGGGGGAGTGAAATAAAGATAGGAGAGGTAGAAGCAGTTATAGCATTCAGGCTCTCAGCTTTCTTTCTGGTAGACATGAAATTTTGCCCAAAATTTTTTTTTAATACATGCATTTTGGAAAATCTTTTCCTCTTCTTGAAATAATAAAGTGCTAGGGAAAAAAATCTATCAAAAAATTCCTAAGCACTTCAGTATTGTTTTTTGTGGGGATGGGCTCGATTTGTGGGGGGTTAACTGGAAACTAAGCATGTAACTTCTCTTCACATTCTACCTAATTAAAGAATGGAGAAAGCAAATCACTTGTAACTGGGCTTTTTTTCCTATTATTTTATTTCCAGTTTTCCTTTTACTCCCCAAACTTATTTTTTATTACTTTTTTAAATTGGATAAATAGGTGTCCTTAGAAATCTGTTTAGGTATGGCAAAGGAAATACATTATATTTTGCTGGACCTTGTCATAAGCTTCAGTTCTTCAGGTTTTTTATATCCAGTGACAGGGAATACCCTAAGCAGCATGAGGTCCAGCATTCACTGGGAATGTTTGGCCTTGAATTCCACAGCTTATTTTGATATAAGATAACTAAGCATTGCCTAAGGCAAGGAGTCGTGTGCATCTCTTTCGTTTAGGGGTGCACTGGTAAAAGCATGGGATGGCCACTCTTGGGGGGCTTTTCTGCTCATTCTCATAGTCAGTGCTAGCTCATATTTCTATTTGTTTCTCTGTGGGCCACTTTGAGTAAAGCAGATACATATTACTCCGTGATCTACAGCTAAGGAATATTTCCTTAGTTGGGAGCCAGCTGAACCTGAGCTGAAAGCTGACATGTGGTTTATTTTAATGGGAAATTTCTTCTGTTTCATCATGGCATTTGTCATCTCAAAGTAACTGCAAGTTGTAGTCATATATATCTTCTCCCTTGAGTGGGATTTCCCATATGATGGGAAAAAAATAGCAGAGTGTCATGAAATTTGAGTACTGAAAGGGAACACCTTTTCTCAATCTCCAACTGTTTGAAGCACAAAGTAATAGCATCCCAGCAATGAGACAGGCAGGCTATTATCAAAGCATATCTTTTTTCACTTTGACGTAGCAGAGGCAGACTATCTCTCACAGAATCTCCCTCACAAAATAAAAGAAAAAGAAAAAGGAAAAAAAAGTGTGATAACATTTTAACATTTTCAAAAATAAGTAATTTGAATCGATTTAGAAACACCTAAGGAATCTTCCCCACTTCAGGCTTCAATTTTTATCTAGACATATTATATAGGGACTATGATAATCAGGGAATTTTTCTGTGGGTATTTTGCACCCCAGCTTGAAATTAGAGCCATTAAGTAATTGAAGGTATTACCTAGTTTATAGGTCACACATTTTGGGAACTTGCTTTAGGGGCCTAAAAGAGAGTTTTGTAAGCCCAGAAATCCAGACATATGTAAATTGTGAATACTCAGAGTCTGTAGGAGTGACTTAATAACTTGGTGAGATGTTTTGGATGATGCTGGAATAGCCTATGAAGAGAGTACAAAAGCACATTTTACAAAACCTGATACCTCTCTTGCGTTGACAGCAATGCCTCGACATAAGTATAGGTCTCTTAGTGAAGAAAATTAGCATTTTCTAGAGCACTAATCAGTCATTCACCAGTTCTCTGATGAATTGGAGTTGAAATTAGAAGAGTCCTTCTGAAAATGCTACCAATAAGCTAAAAGGTGTTATGATGCAGTGGAAATCTCTTTTTGACTGAAAAATCCATACATGGAGAAAAGCATATGCTTTTCTGAGCTCTTTTACAAGAGAAGGTCAGTGGTGTGCCTGGAACAAAAGGGAAAAATGGGGCTGATCACATACCAAACTGATTAGATTGTTGGCCCTTTTGTACAAAATATGAAAAAAAAAAGAAAAAACCCTTTATTGTGCTTTCAGTGAAGTTTCTTATAAATGATGACTTTTTTGCCCCATTCAGTGGTATTCCTCTACAGTCTTCTACTTTTCAACAGTGAAAAGGAAAGGAGTTAATAGATAAATAACAATTTCCAGCATTTTATTCATAATATTGAAACATAGGAGGAAAAAAAAAAGTGAGTTAAATATAACATTAAAGACTGCAATTTTCACCTGTGGAAATACGTTACATATTTTAAAAGTGCTACATCTTGATATGGTTGACCAGTTGAAATTTCAACAATAAAATAATTATTTTGGCTTCTTTTATAATTTAGTGTCCATAGTTTCTTCTCTGTTTCTAGATACCTACTCATCTTTCTTCTTACTGCTTTTACGTCCATTTTTTCCCCTTTCTTTTTTTTTTTTATTTATTTTTTAAATTTTATTAAAGCCAGGGGACTCTAAAACTACTCTGCCATCCAGATCTATCTGTCTGTTAAGATGGACCTAAAATGGCTAGCTTAAAAACTTAGGTGATCAAGTGAAAGGAACATATCATTCCAGAGGGAGAAAGCTGCTCCTGGTTGGACTGACTTGACACAAAATGAGTGTTGGTTTCATTTCGTGGGTACACCTCTAGCATTAAAGATGGATAAAGGCGTGCATGTGCAAAGCACGGGCCCAAATAAAGTGTCAGATGGAAACTCTTTTTTTTTTTTAAATACAGGGGTAATATACCTCAGGTATTTTGCTCAGGGTGAGGGGAACTCACTAGAAACTGTGACAATAGTTACGAATATAAAACCATCTGGTTTTAGTCAGATTTAAAACTCATCTGTGCCAACATCATGTTGTTCATCCTGGTCAGCAAATGTTTTGGTAAACTGCACAGCTGTGCAGCTTCCAGCCATCTCTTCTTGGGGACTTTCTCAAACTGAAGATTACACCACATCATCAGGTTTATTAGTTTTTGATGGATCTTCCAGTGCTTATTTTTTTAATGTATTTTTGAATTCATTTACACTTTCGGCATGGGAAATTATCTGTGGCAGTGAATTCCACAATATAATGAGGTGTTGTGTGAAAAAGTACTCCAGTTTCTTCCTTCAGACCTACTGCCTGATAATTCTACCTAGCTCTTTCTCATCCCTCTGTTATAAAATACAGAGAATATTCCCCAGTGACCTTCTCAGCCTATTCATGATTTTACAACCTGTCAAATCACTCTTGGTCCACTTTTTTCCTGAGAAGAGTTCTAGGCTATTTAAAAACTTCTCAGGTGGAAAGCATTCCTCTGCTCTCACCATCCTTGTCACAGCTCTCTATATCTTTACAAGTTTTGCTATATTTATTTGAGAGGAGAGTGGTGAGGACCAGTTTCAGCAGCACAGCAGGTGTGTTTGACTTTTACAATGGTACAGGGTTTCCTATTGTGTCTTTAACTGCATTGTATTTTCCTCTGATTGTTGATGATCATTGAACCGGTGATTCTAGAGAAAGAACAATGATCCAAAGACCGCTTTCCTTATTGAGAGCAGTTTATTTAAAGTCCATAATGACATATGAGTAACTAGGCTTTAACTATTTTATATTTATCAACTCTTAATTTCCATTTGACCTCTTAATCATCCAATATCATCTAACATATTCAACTCTCCAAAGTCAGTTTCTGGCACTACAGTCTTGAAAAGATGTATATCAACAGGTTTTGTCTCCCTTTTCACCCCAGGCCATTTATTTTTTTCCACATGCATTGAAGTGCAGATATTCATGTGTTAACAATAGTAACATTTCAGATTGTTTGTTCTCATTATTTGTTTCCCAGCTTTTAACTCACCATTAATCTGGTAGGAAACCTTCCCTGTTAGGGTAAGAATTTTAATGAGGAACTTTGAAAGTTCTTTGAAAATTCAGGTGTATTATATGAAGGAAATCATCTGTAATTATTTTTTAACTCCCAATCCGTAGTGAAGCATGATTTCCCCCAGCAAAACTCATACTGAGTATTGTACATGAAATTGCATGTGGTTCATTACACGATTCAGCTACTAGGTCCAAGAAAAAGGGAACTTACTAATGTGTATCTTTCTGGATATCTGCTGTCAGATTCTTTGAAAACACATGATTTCATTCAGCATCTTCAGTCTTCCAGCATCCAAGATGACTCAAGAAATTCTGACCATCTGAAATATAATCTGATTTTGAATTTTCAAGGGAAAATTATTTTGCTTTCTTAGTGTTATCCATGATTAAAAAATCATCAGAACTCTAAAACTATTTTAAGCGAACTTCAGTTTGAGTTATTTCCTTGGATTTGTCTGTCATAAGGAAAGACTCAGTGTCAGAGCTTCCCTGCCTTACTCTACAGTGAACACCAATGCCAATAATTCACTTACTATTTCTGCTAAGACTCCATCTTGCTGGAGAAAGTATTTTTTTATCTTTTATATCAACTATCAACCCTGAAGACAAACTGGCATGCTTCCTGCTTTTGGTATGTTTAAAAAAGTTTTATTCCCAGTTTTTATCCCTCTTGCAATTATTTAAGAAAGTGATTTTTGACATATCTTAACCTAGGCTTGCCAGAGTTTATGCTTAATTCCACCTTTCTTGCTTGAAAGCATTTTTTACTTCTTGAAGCCCTTCTGTTTCTAATACCCTGTGCTATTCTTCTATGATGACTTTCTGGGGATCTGTTAAGGTCTCTTTGGGTAGGTGGCACAAGCTTACTCCGTGTCTTTGTTACAGTGTTTTAAAACAATTTCCTTGCCACCTGTAAGCAGTTTGCAGAATGTGCGGGAGGCAGACATCTGTTAATAACATATTTGAGGGGAAAAGAGATTTTGTGTTACAGATGCTCATGTGTTTGATGGTATTTGAGACTAGGATTCACAGCTTGAAAAACTCTTTAAGCCATGCTTTTCAAAATGAATTAAGACAAACATTCATGGTGCGACTCTACGATCTTCAGGTTCTTTTTCAACCAAAGTGATTCTATGATTCTATGATTAGTCATTAACAAAACAATATTTGAGGCATTTCTTTATGAAATGTTAGTTCAGTGATTTTTCTACTACTACAAGGGTTAAAATTCTTTTTTTCAGCAAAATCTTCAATAATTTATTGAATGTGAAGAAAGGAATATAATTTTCAATTCTGAACATCGGCAAAAGTTTACAGATTCTACTTCCTTCTCTAGGGTTGTTTATGCTTATTATACAAGGAGGAATAATGTAAAATACAGAAATAATACTGGGAATAGAGACTCTTCTCAGATGAACAGTGTGGAAGAAGAGGAACAAATGCGGAGAAGGAGGTTTCCTTCCTCCAGCACCAGACAGTTTATTCAAAAACTCCATAAGGAGGAGAAGGCAAGAGTTTGGTAATTGAGACCATCTTCTTGAAAGAGGAAATGTTTAGTAGAAGTCCCTTTTAAGAAGCTTTGAAAGCAAGTTTCTTGCCTCTTAATATGTGCTCTGGCACAAGGACAGACATCAAGAAAAGAACATAACTCTTTCTTCTCTGACAGATGTCCTTCTGAAAGGATGCCCATGGCATTTGTGAAGTCAGGCATTTGAGAAATCAGCACTTCTCAGTAGAATTACGTATTTTCTGAGCCCAAGAAATGGCACTTTCAGGATGCAAGCTTTTACAACTTTTATGAGAAATGTTTGACATATTGTCTTTTATATCAGTTGGCACTTAGAGGTGTAAATCAGGAACATGTGATGAATGCTTGACACGTAGGATGCGGGACAGTTCTTCATTTTGTTAGGATATTTCCTGTGTAATGGGGAACACAACCTGGTTCTGAGTAGCTCTTCTTACTTTTGTTAAATGAAATGAAACATATTTTTATCATAGAGATAACTGCTACAAACCACTTCTCTTCTGCTGTGACTTCAGACCAACTTTTCTTCGTATATTACTCATTTTGCTTAAATATCATCTTCAGGAGAAACCTAAAAAGGTCAAATCCTGGTTTATGCAAAGCTGCTTTTGACTCAGTGGTATTGTTGAAATAGAAAAGTGAACAGTGTTTAGACACATGGTAGACAGGAAATATATTTCTTCTTTGTTAAGAAATGACATAAGTTTTTCTCGTAATAATCCTTTGCATTTTATTAGGGGAAAAACATTAACCATAAGAAACATACTTGAGGGGGAGTTGCTTTGTAATTAAAACAGGATGATTTCACCTACTTAACTGTCATGATCCAAAAACATAAGCATGTCTCAATTACTATTTTGTATGGCACATCATCATTTCAGTAAAATTGGCTTCAAAAGTCTGAAGCAGTAAAGTCCTGAAACTAATATGGATAGATGGAATGGAAAAATATCTATTTTAATGATGTCTTGTTCCTTATGTGGGCCTATGCCTTCAGAAAGAATGATACAAATTTCAGCTGTTAAGTTTATGGTTAACTCTTCTTAAGATCTTTTCCACTCCACTTTGCAACTAAGAATCTAGATCTTCCTGTAAAAAAAAGTGTTAAAAAGAGAACTAACACAAAAAAATGTATTTATTAAAATGTGTAGAGTGTCTAAAGTCCAATGCTCAATGAGTCTTTTTTTTTTTTCTTTGGTGTGATTGGATTTCAGGTAAAACTTAGGGGCTGGTTCAATTTTGCACTGCATTGCCTAAAACTTGGGTGTCGTAAGTGTAGTGGTTACGTCTCTGCTCTGTATCCTGTGTACTCAGAGGGAGATAGACTCTGAAAACTGGCTCAGCAGCACTGAGGCATTGCATATGAGATGTCAAAGCAGCAGTTTTCTCCGAGATTCTTTCACAAGAGTGTTTTGGTGTACACCTCAAGGCTGTCAAGGAAGTCTATGAAACTATAGTTTAGTTTTTGAAATTCTTTTCTAGTCTTAGGTGCAAAGTTTTGTTTAGTTGGTTTGTGGTTTTTGTTTTTTGTTTGTTTGTTTGTTTTTAAACATAGTTGTTGATAGAGTGATTTTCTCCATTTGACATGTTACTCTCTGGGTCAGGGCATTCACATCCCTCTTTCTATGCCCAACCTGTTTTCAGTAAAGACAGTACTGTAGTGAAGGTCTCGAAAGGATCCCATGTTCTGGTAACCTCCTCTTCAGCAGGAGGAATTTCACTCTGTTTTCAAGGAGAGGAATGACGACAGTCTTACTGGTACAAACTGTTTTAGAGGGTACTGCCTAATCTGTTCCTAGGATTTCTTAGAATGTTCCTAACCACCTGGCTCTAGAGGGAGATCTAGGATGTGGATCTCAAGCAGAGGAATGTAAAAGTCCTGTGACTGTGGGATCTTTGCTCAGTACACCAGCGTTCAGAATTATTTTTCAGAGGCATCTGGCCCCATTTGCTGGCTGTTTTTATTAAGCCTGGGTCAACCTGCTCAGTGGGAAATGCAGGTTAATTAGATCTTCTCTGAAGCTCCTGATCTCACTCTCCTATCTCAGTTAGGATTGTTACTGGAGCACAGGCCCTGATCCAGAAGACTTCTGGAAAAGTCTTTCTTAAGAGCAAAGATGAAAAAACAGAGCGAAGAAAGAACATATTTTGCAAAAGTTGCCAGGGGCTCTGCAATCCATCACTTCTACACCTGGGCAAGTGTCTGGAGAGGTATCTCAACATCTCGGGCAAAAATCAAGAACTGATGTGCAGGACTCAGTTGTTTTAATTGTCTAATATCATTTCCAGTACTATGAGGATCCTGCTCAGTCCATAGCTTCTTTTCCAGGGTAATGTCAGTGCCATAGGTCCAGTGGCATTATATTTTCTTTGGTGTTTTGAGGTGCTGTCAGTGAATCCCACTGAATAAGTTCTTCTGATTGTTGATTTGCTTCCAGTAATGTCACATGACATATCTGGAAGTAGAACATGTCCCACATTTGAAAAATACAGGTACTACTTTACTGAAAAATTGTTTTTGTGTTCAGATCCCTGAGTTTTTATTTCACTGATTGTAAAAGAAAGACAAATTTTAATCCTTTGGTTGATGCTCCCTCATGGTCAAAGTAATTTTAGAAAACCAGCAATGGCACAACTCTAAAAATAACAATTCAGGCTATGAACCAGCAAAAAGCATTTGCTGCTGTTATGATGAGCGGAAGCTGTTCACAAACTAATCTGGATTCACACTTTGAGAGGTACCCACTGATCTGTCTCCATTTGAGCCCCTGTCACATGTTTCATGTCATATGTCTGACAGGACTGCCAACTTTCCAAGGCTGTGCACTGCTATTTGCATCATAGGAGGAGATTGCTGAAGAAATAGTTAAAAAGGGCAAATGTCTTTCTTATGCCAAGTAGTTAATACATTAAGCTGTTGATTTATGCTTTGAATGCTGTATGTTTATGTTTCAATATGTTTTAAGTTACAGTGTTTTTTTGTTTTTTTCTTTTGCTTTTACTTTTAATCTTCTGTTCTTTGAGCTCGTTACATAATCGTAGATTTAATTTAACAGTTGTACTGCCTGGCCTTAAAGATTTACCACACAAGAAAAGAAACACTGAGAAGAGTCAGAGTACTGATATAAAACAATTTTCCCTGAAATCCCCTGTACATAGAACATGATTAATTTCACAGCTGTGAATCAGACCTGGCCTTGCTTAGTATACAAAGTCTATAAACAATGCATGTACATATTTATACATAATGAAACTAAGAAAAGAGCACAGAGTTTACTTGGCCCAGAACAAGTATTGCATCAGTCTAATATCTGAAAATCCCCAGAGACAGGATGAATCTCACGGCTTTGTAACATGATAATTTGATGCTCTAATAGTTTTTTTATATTGATGTTGTGGTAAATACTAGGCAGATGTTTAATTCTCATGTAGTTCATAGTACTGAAATCATGTGTCTTTGTAATATAACTATCACCAGCATACAATAGAACACTTTTTAAATTAGGCAGTCTTGGTTTTAAACAGTGTGCTATTTCACCATATGATGTTCATAGAATAAGGACAAAAGTTATTTAAAATTATCTCAATCTACTATCTTTATTTTACAGAGGGAAGTGATAAAAATGGGAGTACGCTTGCGACACATTTTTATAAAAATTCAGAAATTAAGAAGGGCTGTGAGACATTATATTTCAGAAGAAGTTTTCATAAAGATTTCTGAATAAAAAGAGATCTTAGCTGTCTAAAATGATAGAAAATATCTATGAACTAGAGTATGTAAACTGTGAAATTTTGACTCCTGTTCCCACCTTAGTTACTTTAAACTCTATTTAAATTGGTAACAGGACCTAGTGAGAGAATAATTATCATTAGTTGATGAGTGAATTAAGTTCATACTTGAACAATTAGTTTGATGCCAAGATGAGGTCCTAGGTAAAATTTGCAGATATGATTATAATTCTATAAACTACAACACTATTGCTTTTTAGCTGATGATTGCCACAAGCTTGATATTTTGGTTTTTAGTCCTTAAGTGCTGCAGGCGCCACATGTTTCACTGCTGTGCTTTCACAGACCTGCCTCAGGGCTCCTGCAGAGCCCCTGACACCTGTCCTATGTCTAAATTCTACTGGAAAAGACCAATAACAAAACAACATCCATTTCATCTACTGGTTCTTAAAGTATTGAGTGAAACCTACCTTGTATAACGCCATCAGTTGTAAAGGGCATCAGTAAACCAGCACAAGTAGAAGTGGCTTGTCCATCTTAATCCAACAAGCAAGTGGCAGAGCCAGGAAGAGCACCCAAGTGTCCAGAATCCCCAGCAAGTCCTGTTGGCTGCACTAAATCACTTTGCAAGGACTTCTTTTGCTTCATGTGTCTTCAGTTTCTGTGCTGCATCAGGTAATTCTGTAAATTACAGCATTTATTTTCAGCATGAGATTTCATGTTTTTGTTTGCAAAATAGATGTAATGTCTTCCCTCTTTTATTCCCATTCCAAGTTAATTTATGTACTATCTTGGTACATTAGTACCTGGTTAATACAGAAATTTTTGGATTTAATGAAACCCATAACTATTACTTGTTTGGATTATCACAGAAAAAAGAAAGATGAAACTAGAAATTACTGTTTGTACCCTTGGTATAGTTGGATTATCAGTTCAGAAGATCTAGAGTTGTTCATGATAAGTCGGAACTTTTGTTCAGAGGGAAAAAAAAAGTGATTCACTGACTGAGTCAGCTCTCCCCTTCCTTTCTCCTTTTTCCTTTCTTGCTCCCCATCACTCTCCTTCTCTCATGCACCCCTGGCCCTCCTGAATTATTTATTTTCTTTTGAAAGTTTAAAATAAATGATAGCAGCTAGCTACTTGGCTTCTATGTCTTGGTCCTCTTTTCTTGGTAACTGAGTTAATCCTGTTTTCAGCTGTTCTGAGGAAGTCTGAGACATGCATGTGTTGGTGAGTGCTGTCTGGACCAGTCACTCTGCACCTGTGAGTTATAGTCTGGAAAAGCACAGCCAGCCTGAGGCTAAGTTTTTTCTCTCTGGTGAAGAAAGTGCAGCGACAATCCTGGCACACTTGAGCCGTGGAATACCTGACTGCAATCATTTATATGATATTAATACAAGTGGGAGTTTTGATGACAATGTTGTACGTAAAAACGAGTAGTCATCTGCTGACCTCATTTGAGAGTGTGCCTGGTAGCTTTTCAACAAGGCCTGAAGGGAAAATTCCCACCTCTAGGCAAGTATTTAAAGCTTTATTCACATTGTATTACACCTTGCTCTTTGAATGGCTTCAGTGGTTTTATGGTTATCTAACGTGAACAAAGGAGAGAGAATTTGATCCTAAGCAAATGTGTGCATGTGCAAGAGAGAGGGAAAGACAGAGACTGGAATAATTTTTCTGAAACTGGAGCCTTAAATGATTATGTTTCAAGCATTCCTTTCTACAGTGGAAATCCTTTCCTCACAGTCAATCCAAAGCCTATTCAAGTCAATGGCTTTTGGATCTCTGTCATCTGCAGCTATGGCAGACAAACAAAACAAACTGCTATCAACAGTAATATGACCTAAGTGTTTGCAGCCCCTGAGCAAAAAAAAGTCTGGCTTTGAGTAATTTCAAGGAGCTCACTGAAATGTTTGTTTTAAGTGTGTTCTGTTTCTAAGCAATTTCATATAAAGGAAGCAGGAGAAAATATAAGTTCTCATTCAGTTAGTCTGAGCATCTCATGCAGGAAAGGGTTTGAATACAGTTTCTAATTTTTTTTCCTGTTCTCCTGATAATAATAGGCTCATTTAGCTGCACTTTGAAGTCAAAAATCACTATCTGTCCAAGCAAAAAAATGTAAATTAGGCTTAAAAACATCCAAAGGAAATGGTATGTGTTGACCTGGCCCAAGTTGTTTTGTTTCCTTGAAACACTGCTTAGGACCTGGCCCAATGTGTTTCATTTTGTCCAAGTGTTTTAACTCTGTGGCAACAAGGCCCTGAATATATATCACTGATCTTGTTTACAAAAGCGTAGATATTCCAAGAATGAATAAAAAAAACTTGTCTTGGAGACATCAGAACACCAGCTTCAGCTTGTTCTCTTTCTGCTGCAAATTCCTGGTCTATGTCTTCACTTTTTACTGACAGGGGGCTAGGTAGTCATACACTTTTGGAAGTTAACTTCTTTGCAGCTGAACAAGAGGAAAAAATAGAAGACATGAACATCACAACTTTGTCCCTTGTTGTCATAAAGTGTCAAATGAGTTTGCTAGGATATACAAACAGAGTCTTCACTAATTTTCTGATTGTAAAAGCAGATACAACAACTCTGCATAAATCAAATTGGAAATATCCTTCCTCATGTTTTGTCCTGTCATTGGAACATTTTGGTGAAAATTGCAATCAGGACTGATGTCTTATGTTCCAAGACAAACTATAGAAAAAGTAGAACATTAAAAAGGGACTAACAATAAGGGGATTTCAAAAAGTCACTGAGAAGAACGGGACCAAAACTATTGGTAAGTCTAGCTGTGGTGGCTGAAGGGAGTTTTTCGCTTACCACTTTGTTGGACAATCTGAAAACAGGAGACAAAGAGTGTTTGCATCTCTGAGGCTGGAAGGGGCAGAATTGCACCTGTTACTCTCTACTGAGGCTTAACAATATTCACTTCTATTACCCCAGTCCCACTGCATAACTTCTGGCAGAAAAACAAGCAGAAAGGTGAGGAGTTTATGTCTTATGCTGATGCAGCTGTTTGGTTTGGTGCATGGGAGTCAGTGCCTAAATAAGATGTTCAGCAAAGAGACTCAAGTAATGCTGAGGGAAGAACTTCTAACAGTGAAGATCAGTTCACTTGTTATGTTACAAAGATGTCATTAATTACCTCTGCCTTTAGAAAGGTGTTCTCTTGCTCCAGTCTCTTTGCTTATCTTGTCTTCCAAGGTTACAGCTGAACTCATATTTATCACCAACTCCGTGAATCTTGGTCAGATCAAACCTGTTGCCACAGAACTAAGCCAAACTTATGATCCTATTGTTATTGGCAGTAAAAAAAAAAAGAAATCTTACCAAGCTGTTGGAAACCTGCAAGAATTTATCACTGACTTGAGTGAGTTCCCAATTTTCTCTCTACTCAATCATTTAAGCACATTTCTGATTAGCATTTCATTGGACAGAGACAGATTTGAAATCAGTGTTCATTCCATGGCTGTAGCTTCCAAAATAGTTTATTTCACAAAAGACATTCCACAAGCATGATAAAATAGAACATGTTCCTATCCCACCACAATATACTTCAATAAAGGAAACTTTTCATATGTATTTAAACAGAATTGACCGCAGAAGTAGACAAAAGTCTCTTTAATAAGACATAGTTCTATAAGACCTTGACTTCCTGAATTTTTATTTTCTTAAAATATGGAGTTCCAAGATAGGTTAAAACGACAGTTTGTAATTAAAAATTGATCCAGAATAACCTGTGCTAGACTATGTCATTGATGCTTAATCCAAGTTAACAACATGTGACTCTTTCACCAAGAGAAAATCGAATGCTTACCCTACACTTGTGCCCCAAAAGTCTTCCTTTCATTAATACACTGGTCTTCTGCCTTATTCAGTTTAATTACATTCCACAGAAGTTGCATTTGTAAATAAAAACTTTCAAAATATCTGGCATGCGTGGGAAAAGCTTAACAGTATTGTTTTAAAGGAAAATCATGTTTCATATCTCAAGGAAAGCACACAAATTACCTAAGTGTGTTCATCTATGCTTTTTTTCAGGTGCTAGTGTCATTAAAATAACAATACATTCACATCTGAAACTGGATTAAAAATATATGAACTAACAACTTGAAAGGATTATTCCTTCATGGGGAAAGAAAACAATTCACAATAAATGTTTTCTAGTTTGCTGAAAACCCCAGATATAACTGATTCTAAATTTATTGAAGGAGCATGTGAATGGTAATGCTTTTTCTCCCAAACCCTTTTCTCTCTAACTGGTGAAATGTGAATGACAAGAGTTTTCTGAGAGAAAAAAAAACCCTGTCTGCCTTTTGTCAGAGACATAGATCACGTCCTTGAAAGAAATGATCAAGGGACTCTCCTAGGACAGGGCCCTGAGAATGTTCCTAGGCAAACATCTTGCCTTTAAGTCAGTCACAGGACAATATTGTATTAAAATTTAGGAGCAAGTACAGCTGGGTTTTCCTTGGCGTACAAACACAGGCCAGGAGAGTGTTACTGAAGGTAAGTCAGGAACAGAACTGAAAATCTGGTCATTAGTTTTGACTCAGGGGCAATTCTACAGTGTCTACAACTCTAATGAAGGATGAACACATAATAAAAGTGTTAAAATATCCCACTCATTTTCTGTACCACATCTCAAGGGTAACCCAGGGAGACCATTTCCCTGTACAGGAAAAGCTTCAGACTCCATGTGCAGCCAGATTTGGACTTGTCCTTGGGAATGCTCAGTAAATGTTGTCAATTAGTGTTCATTGTAATGAAGTACATCCTCATCCACTGTCATCAGAATTGGAAAAAAATCACTTAGAAACTGAGATTAATTATTTTTCTGGATTACTGGCTTATTTTAAAGTAGCTTCAGATTGTTTATATTATTATATAGATTGATCTTATTGTTATAACAGTCCATGTGCAAGTGGAAAACCACATCAATAACTCCCTACTGTTATTATTATCATGGAAAAAGTTAAGGACAGAATCTGATAAATTAAATTCAGTTAAAACTAAATTGAATGGAAAAGAAGCCTTTTGTTCATTCTTTTAAAGGTTTGGATAGAGGGAAATTTGGATTGGCTTAAAATGAAAACCTTTTTTTCTAGAAAATTAAAAATACAGTGAGATTGACTAGCATTAATCAAAATTTATCACCGACTAAGGTAATAACTCAAGTTGTCATGTTAAAAACAGACAGGAAAACCTTAGAGTCAGGCCTTGGCCAGTTTTAAAAATCTGTCCAGGTCAACTTTGAAAGGATTTCCAATGCAAAAGGTTAAAATAAGTCCCAGAATATTGAAAAATACTTTCCCCTTGGACTGAACTTCTGAAACATTTTTCAAAACATAGCTTTAGAGGAACAAGAAACAGGAGACAGATACAAATGTTTCTGCACTGCTCATATTTTACTGTAGTACCTATGAACCATATTTGAAAAACAAGCCAAACTAAACCAGGTTTCAGTTTTGGTTTACAGCCAAAAGAGATATTAATGAGAATTATCCAGTTTTCACTCAATCTAAAGGCTTTTCAGTACAGCTGATGATATTGAAAATGGTGATATATAAATGATGCAGGGAGTAATTTATCTCTTCATTTTCTATTATGCCTGAAAGAGAATTGCTGTATGCAATTAGTTATCCACTCTTTTTGAAGCACTATGAAAACAGAGAGCAAACAGAAATTACTGGTAAGAGTGGAAAACCAGAAGCACAAACACAGTATACTCAGAATGACACAGAATCACAGAATGGCTGAGTTTGGAAGGAACTTCTGAAGGTCGTTTTGTCCAACCTCACTGTTCAAGCAGGACCACCTAACACTGGCTGCCCAGGGCCGAGCCTAGGATGCTTTTGAATATCTCTAAGAAGAAAGACTCCACAACTGCCCTGGGCAACCTCTGCCAGTGATCAGACACCCACCCAGTAAAAAAGTGATTGCTGAAGTTCAGGCAACACATCTTACATTTCTGTTTGTACCTACTGTGCCCACTCATGCCATTTAGAATAAATCTATTCTTTCAGGGAATTTATTCTTCCTTCTTCAATGTCTTGAATTCTGAACTGTAGTTTTTGATAATGATGACTAAGAAAGGCAAAGTAAGCAAAATAGAAATTATTTAATGTTCAAACCCACCTCATCTTACCTGGCCAACTTCACAGTTACAAAACTGAAGTAAGTATAGCTCTGGGGAGACTGTTCCTTTCTATTCTATTAATATAACTGAAAATAAATCTGCTGGAATGAACCTAACGATTAGAAAGAAAAGAGAGATGCAAATAGTATTATCACCTGTTCCTTCTGTCTTCCACTGTGTTTTACTTGGATCCTAGTAAGTCCAATGTTTTCCATTCCTACTTATAAATGATCGGATTTTTGTTTCTACAGAAAAATTTTTAGATTCATAAGGTTAAAGTTCATTTAGCATTTAAGAGACAAATGAGGTCAGCATTAGTACTGCAAACGTTTTTCATTATAAAAATTTAGTCACAGGCTGGTTCAGAAGTTGAAAATACCATAAGGAGAGCACAAGACACTAATCTCCTTCGTGACAGTGACAATTCCCAGAGCTTTTTAATACCAGTAAATGCTCTCACATATTTGAAAAAGACCAGCATTTCATATGGATAGAATCCAAAATATCATGATTCTCAAAATTTTAAAAGCATATTTTTGGGTTTGTTCTCTTAACTCCATTGGGAATCTTATATTTTGTATCCAAAATAGATTTCAGGTTGATTTTGGCAGGTGTTTATTGTTGCTGAAAATGAGCAGAATTAGAACAATATGAGGAGGAGCTCTGGCTGAGGAACCACCCTAGAAAGTTGCTGAAATGCCATCTCCTCTGAACAAGTTTTAAATTTATCTCCTTTCTTCATCATGATTTTTTGAAGCCCAGATGTCTTTCACTGTTTCTAAAACAGTGTTATAAGCTGCTGTTCATCCTATATGTTTTCAATCCAGCTATTCACGCTTCTTACGTCACTTCTCACATGTTCATTTTAGCGTGGAAATCTTCTGCCAGCTCAAATCTTATTTTACTCCAGTGTTTTTGTATCTTCAAAATAAATGAGATTTTTATCCCAGATTCTGTAGCATTTTAGTTTTTAGATTTACAGTCTTAAAGCTTTGGCTCAATATTTTCTTGATTTTGGATGAAAGATAAAATTATTTTTCAACACATTCTTAGTTTTAAATGTGGATTTCTTCAGGTCTGGGGATTATTTACTGCTCTAATAAAATAAATTTCAGTTAAGGATTTCAGTAACAAAATAAATTTAGTACTGAAGGGAGAATTCATACTACTGTTTTCATCTGCTCACCTGTTTTTGTACTTGGCTGCTACTGAGGCTAACACAGATTTCACCAAAGAGAACATTGGCAGTAATAATGTGAATATATTTGGGGTTTATACTCACAAACATTTAAAAAAAATACATTAATGAAAGATAGCCCCTGGCAATTCCCTCCACAAACACTCCTTAACTAGAACCTTTGATGAATATTTGACTTTGAGCCTGGAAATGATATAGAACAACTACACTGACTATGGACTACCTGGAAATTTCTCCACTGTGAAAGAGCCTTAGTAGTCATGCTGGGTTGTGCAACACAAGGACCTGCTATATTCATTATCAATGCTTGAGATTTCTCTTTCCACATAAACATTACTGACAAATTTTGTTTTCAGTCTCAGCAGTTCTGATGGATTTAGACTACTGTTAAAAACCAATTCTTTAATTTCTGTATTTAACATCTCTTTACAAGCCACATTCTGAAATGGATTTTTTTCCATAAGGTATTCTAAATCAATATTACTATTTTATTCTTAAAATTAAATAATAAATAAATAGTGCTAGGTTGTCTTTAACAAATATCTGAGGCAGTTAAAATTGCTGCCATGATAGTAGCAATCAGTGGTGGGCTTCAATGAGATCCTGATCATTTTCCTTTCTTGAAAAATGAGCAAAACACAAAACAAACAAACAAATTAAAACGCACCCCAAAATACCCAGCCATGCTCCTTGAGAAGCTCAAAATCAACCCCATGCCTATAAAATGGAGAGAGGATTGAAATATCTCTATTGCCTTCTACAAACTAGTGATATTTCTGAATAATGTGAATGTAAACCAGGGTTTTCTATGCAAGCAGGCCAGTTAGCATTGAACTTCAAAGTATATTTGGAGGAACAAAAGTGTTACGAAATCAGAAATGTCTGTACAAGGATGATAAAATTTCTAAAATATGACCTTTCAAAAACCTAGTGTTGCCTATGCTATAGACAGTAAGGCTGAAATGACACAATCATTAGTGGGTATGGCAAGCAAAGGCCAGATCCTATAGCATTCTATACGGCCGATAAAGAAACAAGGCAAGCTAATGTTACTATGCCTAATCTGTTTCATCATGACTGTTCAGCCAGTGCCTTGAGAAAAATGAGGTCTAGTCACATAAATTTGCAGTAGCTTGAAACTGTTTAGGTGGAATGCTGAGGCACTGAGGATCTGGAAATCACCCGTGCCAAGACGAGAGTCAGAGCACATGCCTTTTGCATAACCCCTCACTTCACAGCTGCTTTTCAAAACACAGCCTGGCTCCCTCTCCCACAGGCTGTGCTAAGAGCCAGGGGTACTGGATATGTTTGAACAAGTGTCCTGGACACTCTTTTTAGGTATTAAGCCAACCTTCTGTAGCAGCCAATGTAGATTTGGCGTGGAGAATGTTTCTAGGGTGCAAAAAACAAGTATGCTATGCAAACCCTTCCTATAGACACTTTCTGTTTTATTTGCACAATTGTCTTTGGCATTTGGTAAATGTGATATTTTTCATGCACACTTTCAGCTAACTCATTCACTGCTATAAATGCAGGATATCTAACTAGGCAGGCAGAGTGTTTATTTAATAGTGTGGAACGAATGAATGCTTTAGATTAAATAGCACTTGACCAGGTGGGCCAGAATAGTAATGTGCTTGGTGTCCAAGGGTACAAGCCAGGAGAAGAAAGAAAGCTACTGACCCTGGGTACATCACAGGTTAAAACTATAAAAAATTGCTCAGCACAGTAGTCAGCAGGAAAATTTTGACAGCAATTATTATCTAAAGGATAATTATGAAAAAAATAGGAGTAGGATGAGCGTTCACAGTGAATGCACTTTTATCTAACCTGAAGAAGGTATGCAAAGAACAATTTCCTAATTTACAGTAGACATCTGGAAGATCCAATCTAGCTCCTCATTATTGTTCTGTTCTTGACTTTGTGTTCTGAGAGACATTAAGGTGAAATAATTCCCGTGAAAGGCTTCCCTTCAGGAATGAATACAAATCAGTACAACACCAACTTTTGCCCTCAGACTCTTATGTGGCTCTTGATACATTCACACCTTTGTATAACAGACGGCCTTTGTCAGACAATTATTTGTAACTATGCTTGGGTGTTTATTAATTTTTCTTCTTGGGGTTAATTTAATTCAATGTCTTTTTAAAAGGAAAGCTAATTTCATTGAAATCAACTAACGTTTTGTTACCTTTAGTCTAAGAACTGTAGATAGTGTGGACAACTTTAATGTAATGCTTACTCATATGTAAATAAAACCAGATACTTTGAAAAATCAGGTAAAATTTATTCAGTCCGAGTGACTTTTCTTATTTTTTATTTTATAGTCTAGACACATCAGTATAAATTGGTGAAATGTGTACTCTTTCTGTAACTGTCTGTACAGTTCTTGCAAAAGATCCATATCCTGAGGAAACTCTTGAAATAAAAAATAAAACCTCCTGAAAAGTGTTCTACATACTCAACAGAGCTGCACCTTGTTTTTTATGATTTCTCATTAAAAATAAGGATTTGAAAATTAAAAATTACTAAACTAATAAGATGGGAATCTTCTCTAGAAAGTCTGGACTTCTGGACATCTGGCACATTATGGAGTCTAGGAATGGCCTAGGAATGGCCTAGGAATGGCCTTTTCCCACCATTTTCCTTGAGGAAAGCCAAAGATAAATAGAAATCTATCTAAATCCTTGAGGAAAACAGTAAAAGGGGGTGGTATCCCTGGGAAGATGATGGAGCCATTTTATCTGTCAAACTAAACTTGAGATCCATTAGTAGAAGCCTCATTTGAGCAGATGGATTACTGAAGAAGAATGCCATTTAAGTGTGAGTATTAGGGCATTCACTCTGCATGGAACACAATAACACACATTTCAAGAGATATAGTGTGCTTGAGAATCGATTTTTTGGCTAATTATATATGTACATGAATGAAAATGTCAATTATTTTAACAAATTTTTTGAAAAACAAGCATTTTTTCGTTTACGTTTTCTGTTAAGCTAATACAATTGCAACAATTTGTGTTTGATTGCAGCTCTTGGACTTCAGTAGAACTTCTGTAGGCACATAAAACTGTCTTCCAGAAGTCACTGTGCAGACAAACCTGGGAAATTCTGCTAACCTTCCTAGCTGGTATTTGTGTTCTCATAACAGCAAAACAGGAAAATGGCCCTGACCCAGGAGAGTTTTCTTTTTGGTGTTATATGTTCCTGTCTTTCTTCCCTTAACCTAGTCTATCAGGGCTGAGCTGCAAACCTCATAGTGCTCTTGTGAAATTGCTTTGGCTCACAGGAGGAGGATGGTTGATATGTCTAAGTCTAAAGATATGTTCTTGAAATGTTATTGAAAAAAATCTCAAGTAACCACGTTGGGTTTTTGCTATGAAATCCCGTAGGAAAAGCAGCTGTAAAATGAAGAGACTTACATTCTCTTGTATGTGTCACTGCCTTCAGAGATTAATTTGTCTTCACTAGATTAGCTTGACCAGATACCTAAGAGACTTTAGATGTTATTTGGTCTTTTCTTTTTCCACAGACCTAAATTTTCAGCTTGCAAAAGATCACATATCTCTATAAAGGAGCTCAGTGTTTGCAGGAGCATGTTGATAGTGTGTAAAGCTCTAAATCTCCAGTTCTGTCAGAGTCTACATAAATTAAATATATTTTCTTCCAAATTATATATCTTTTTAAGTTTATTAGGATAAAAAGAAACATTTTTAATAATTTAGAACCACTGCTATTTGAGGCTTTTTTATACCAATGCAAAAAGGGCAAGTACATTTACTGTGTGTTTCTGTGCTGTATTTAAAAAGCAGCAAGCCCCTTTAGATTCAACTGTAAAATGCTGAAAATTTTTGATTTATGTTTTTATTTTTTTGAGATGAGAAATCCTTGATGAATGCATAGCAGTTTCCTTTGGAAAACAGTAACTTCAGTACACAATAGAATTTTGGTCTGAACCAAAGAAAGGAATTTACACCCAGAGACAAATTGTGCCCAGACTGGGAACTCACTGGGAATTAAGGTGATATAAATTTGTGTTAAATTTGGAACACTTGATCCTCAACCTCTGTGTCTTACAATGAATTACAAGCACAAAACAGAAACAGAATGAAGTATATGGCCCATGTACATTGTAATAGCATTCCTCTTCTTGTGAGCCAAGAATTTTATTCATCATTATATAGTTCAAGTAACTTAACACACCAAGTCTGCCCAACGGAGCCTGACTAGTCATACCTAAGCAAGGACACCTTCATATATTTTTGTGTTATCACATTTGTATAAGGGCAGATTTCCTTCAGCTAGCATGTAATTCCAAACAGTAGAGCACACAAATAGGAAACAGATTTTGTGCTGTATTCATAAATCCTAAGACTACAGGGTTGTAAAGTAAACTGATTTATAGTTCTGAGAATTATCAAAAATAAGTGTTACATTAAAAAAAATGGTTTGGATGTATAAAAATGAAAATTTAACAGGATTCACAGTCCTTCTGAAGTTTGGAACTAGATCACTAGATAGGCTTTGTTTATGTGATCTCTCCTCATATGATTAATATTAGCTCACAGTACGTTACTTTTAAAAGTAATTTTTCAAAAAGCACAAGGAAAAAAATCATGTTGCTCATTTAACTATTTTGGTTTTAATTTTTCTCTTCTGCATCCTTTAGCTAAAACAATTACATTTTTTTCAGAAGATCCAGATAGTGAATGATTTATAAAACCTCTGAACCAGCTTTGAATTATGAAACCGACCCCAAAGTAAGACTACAAAATGATCTGTAAGCAATGTTTATTCCAAAAAGATGGTCTCTTTGTTAAACTCTTCCTACTACTTTTTACTGATTTTAAAGATTAATTTTGCTTTAAGGTATGTTGTGAAATAAAAGTCCTGTGGAGAGGGGAAGAGGATTAGACAATAGGAGTGGCAAGTCTTCAGAGAGAATTTAGTCCTACAATTTCCACAGCTTCTTCTTATATATGAAATTTACTTTACAGCTAAGTTGTTAATGAGTAAAATAATTTGATATAAATAGAAGCATGTTCTCAGTCTAAAACTATACACTAATATGAATTTTCACTGCAAACTCCTTAAAACTGAAATTCAGAAGAATTTTTTTTAAAAAAATCACAACTTAGAATAACAAATTTACAATACAGTTCCAGTGCACATACTTGGGAGACTTTCAGTTGGTTTCATTGGGATTCAAACTGAGCCATGAGACATTTAATGCCACCTCTAATTGGATTCTGTCAGAAACCTGAGGTACCAGAAGGATTATTTATTGTCTAACAGAAGCTCCTCACTGTGGCAAATACAAAGTAACCCAAATTATCATGGGGAATGCAACACTGCTAGAGCCTGCAAAAAGACAGACATAGAGAAGAAAACACATGCTGGGAAACATTTAACTGAATTTATGATACCAAGATATTTAGTTTTGAGTTAAATTAGCCTTAATTATATTCAATGGAGTGAAATAGACAACTGTGAGGTGTATAACCTATTTATTATATGAATCTCATTTTTGGGGTACCTAATTATTTTCATTAGCTGTAAAGAGAACTTTTTTTGACTAGATAATATATACCAATCTTCATGGAGGCATGCATGCTAGCGTATGCACGTCACACAAGTGTGTCTTGCCATGTGTCCCCTGAGGCAAAGCTGAGGATGCTTTACATCCTGGATCTCACTAGGCACAGGAAGAGAATGAAAGAATGGTTTACAGCAGCTCAGAGGAGAGGGGGGAAATGTAAATATTTTCAGGAAAACTGTATAAATTATCATATGGCTTTGCTATTCTTGCTTGTATGGGTTCTTCTGGGTTCAACATTAATTACTCTGGTAGCTGTGCACATTTCAGGCATGGTTTAACTAACACAACTAAATGGTTTTTTGTTGGTGTTTTTTTTTTTTTTTTTTTTTCATTTCTGCCTGGGGAAAGCAGCTTTACAGGGCAATTCTTTAGACATATATGTTCCCCGAAAGTTTGTGAAGGAAAATGGGCATCTGATAGGGGTTTAGAGTTTGTCCTGACTGAAATCTGGAGTATTTGCTTTTCTGGTATATTTAAAAGCAATCTGTGACTTTCAAGTTATCACAGCAGGACCCATTTATGGACAATTTTGGTGCTGGTCTGTATGCACAGACTCCTGACTGCACAGGTCTCTTAGTCATACCACACTTTGATAATCGAGCAGTAAAACTGAGCTGGAACACATATTGTAGAGCCAACACTCTGGAAAGATCACACCCAACATCCTGTTCCGTCTGTGAGTCACAGTGGAGGAAAAGATCATTAAACAAATATTCCTGCAGATGTCCACTTAAAGATGTTCTCTATTCTTTCTGGTGTTTCCTGGGAACTCTGCAAGTACATCCATCCATCCATCAGCAATGTCTCTTACACAGTCTGTGCCCTTTTAGCCTCCAAGCGTCCACGCTTATGAACTGTTTCCTCTGCTCCCCCTGCCCCTTCTCTAAAGTCTCCATCCCTTTTTATGTCGTTGGTTCAGCCAGTTCACCTTGGGGAATTTCCTACGGAAAAGACTGCAAATACGTATCAATTACTTTATTTAAGCTATTGCTTTTTGTGCCCGTTTGTCAACCAGTAAGGGCATAACTGATCAGGGCAAGGAGACTAGTGGTCACTTCATATCTTGAAACGGCAGCAGGGAAAGCCTTTGCCAGTAAAGGCTTCAAGAACTCTGCTGGCAAATAGGCTGCAAGAGCTTCAAAACTCTTTCAGCCAAAGGACTGGCTATCCTAAGATGAGATTCCAAATTCTGCGCCTGAGGGAACTTCTCCCTTGAGGCAGCAAGGCTCTGGACTCAAACTTCATGTTTTCTAACCTAGCTTTTATCAAGTTCATGGTCATTTTCAGTTGGATTCATAGAAAATTCATGCAAATTTGTATAGTCCAAGGCATGGCGTTTCTTTGGTAACACTGCATTTTGATTTTTCTTGAATAAAGTTTCTTCACAACTCCCAATTTGTTTACAAAAATTAAAGAAAGTATTTCAGTCTGAACTGCGTGCATCCCTTGAGTTTTCTGTAAAAAGGCCTATTCTTTAATCAATTGAAGCACTCTTTTATACACAGAAGTGTTCACAGATTTATATACTAGTTTCGTGGTGATGACCAATTACTAAAACAAAAAGCAAATGACAGTTGAAAAGGGCAACTTGTATTCAAAAGCATAGCCCAGTTTGAAGAAAGATTGAAGAAGGAGTTATTGTTTCTGCATATAAATCCTATTTCTTTTATGCACTTTTAGCATTTCCAGATGGTAAGTCGCTGTGATAGACACACAAAAAAAATAACCAAAAAAATACACATATAAAAATTATAAAATTCTTATATCATGCACTGGCACAAACATAACATGAATCAAAGCAATAAATAATGAGGATCCTTGTTTTTGTTTTATTTATGCAGGTAAGTGCTTCCTGTGTCATCTTTTGAAATTACAGCACTGAAACATGTTTAAGTACATAGTGAATGGCCAATGGAGTAGTGTCGCTGGCATCACTACACTGGAAAAGTTCCTTTATTCTTCTCCTCCTAATTGGTGTTGTAATAAATACAAAAGTTTAGTGCTTTTTAATTATTATTATGACTTTTCAAATGCCAAAAATCACAATTTCCCTTATAAGTCATGTACAAATAAATATAGTAATTTAATCAACATTCCTTTTGTAATGAGCACAGTATGAAAAACTGATGTATAGGCTATCTACAGTGCATAATGACAACATCGTTTTAGACAAGGGATGTTAACCTTTAACATGTTTTGTCCCTTTCTTTCACACACAGATTTTAAAAGAAGATGTACTAAACATGGGAAAGAGTGAGAAATAATCCGAAAGATAAATCAGAGGAGAAATATGTGAAGATATTAAAAAAGTGACAAAGCATGAAAAAACGAGGAAAGAAACAGAATGAGAAAAGGACAGAGAGAAGTGCAGAAAAGCAAAGGTGATTATGAGGCTGAGATGGAGGCACACATTTAACACTTTTACTAGAGTATTTCCAGAATATTGTCATGTGTCTGTTGGAATTTTTCTTGATTATTTTCATTATGGAATATAATTCCATGGTGGCTGGACTTCCATGCTTGGGCTCCAGTCTTCAGATTTTTGGCACTTTTTGGATCTTCTTTTCTATAATATTAGTCTCCAAGAAGTCAGTATGTTTTGCTCAGCTAAAGGTTTTTTTCATGTTTATCCAGCTTCCATTTAGAACCCATTTGGCTTAAAATTATTTGGTGATCTTATAATACAATTTTATTTTATAGGAAAAAAAATAACTTGAATAAATTCTGGCTAAGACAAAAGGATATAGGAACAGTCCCAAAGCATATGGGTTAAATTAACGCCTGCTGAGTTGCAGTGCCAGCATTTGTCTGATTTAATGACATGATTTTAAATAATTGGAGGGGGGTCTTGAGCATCCTCCCTGTGATTTTCTGATGGATTAATTTTAAACAGAGGTGCAGGGAACATTTGGGACCACTAGTGTGAATGTTTTCTGTTGGTTAACAGTGAATAATTGGCCTAGTTTCTTGTCCCATTTCTTCTTCAGAAAAACATAATTAATTCAAGTGTGCTGGCCAGTGATACGCATAGCAGTGCTGCAAGCCGTGCTAATAAGGCTGATCTCAGGAGTGAAGAAAGCAGGTCAGATGGTCAAGACTGTCACAGGCAACAAAACTGAATCCATAGGAAACAGGGCGGTCAAGTTCATTCTTTCACTACATAGGCCAGGAACATTTAAAAATATGAAGATTTGTTTACAATTAAGCACTAATATAAAAGTAAAAGAGGAGTAAAGGTGATATTTTAGGTCCTGATCACACTTCTGGGGTTTAGGAATGAAAATAAAATGAGAAAGTCTGGTGTTCCTAGTGCCTGAGGAGCTCTTCCTAATAGACAGATGAAACATAACCTCAATGTTATTTTCAACAACTGCTTCAAAAACACTCATTTCAAAATATTATTTTGCCTTCAACAACCACTTCTTTTGTTTCATGGTGTAAGATGCTATTTGGTTTTAAAGGGGTGGTCTTCAAGTTGTTAAGACTAATAAAAGACTGTAATTATTTTCTCTTCTGATTAACTCAATTGGGCAAACATGCAGACGCAGATGTAAATCTGGAGTTTCACATATGTAACAGAGATTAAAATTCCCCACAAAAACTGATTTATGAATATGCTGTAAAGAATGTATGTGTATACATTTAACATGGAGAGCAATTTAGGATGAGAAAGGGAATTATCAAATCAGAACTAATGTACTGTGTTACATTTTGGTAAATGCTGTCATTTACAACACACAAACAGAAAAGCGGGTCTGAAGTACATAATGCTGTACTTACATCAATTTACTTTAAGGATATGGAAAACCTGGACTAGGAAAATGAACACATTCATTGCAAACCCAAAACTGAGTGTGCAATGTGACCTGCAATTTAATCACAATCACTGCAGCTTTTTCTTAGTAGATAGCTCACTATAAAGGCCTTATTTCCTATGTTTCTGCAAGCTAAATGCAATATATTCCCATACTTGGAGATAACCAGTGTGTTATTCCTTCAAGTTTTTGAGCAAGTTTTGTAACTTCTTTAAACAAGACATATCCAGTCCTCAAAAATTAGCCAGTTTTTAAAAAGAAATGATACAGACTTTTTCTAATATGAATCTACCCTCTTAGTTGTCTTTGAAGATAAACACATCAAGGTGTCTCATGAATTGCTGTGCATCTGCACAATAATGCCATATTTTAAATGAAATTATAATCTAGAATTAAGAGTTAGAGAGTCAGAAGAGTGGATGGCAACTCAATAAAACATTTAGCTCATGAGCAGCACAGCTGGAATTTATAATTTCTGCTTTGCAAAAAATTCATGTTTCCTGAAAAATATTAGGTTTTTTTGACTGAAAAGTCTACGTGGTTTCTTCAGCAAAAAATCTCAGGTTTTTGTTTTTGGATAAATTTACAGACGGTGAGAAATTTCTCATGTTTATACTTCTAAAATAATTTTCCCTGTATTTGTGTCTGACTAATCAAATGAAGTAATGCAAGAAACACAAACAAATACAAATTTCCCATTTTCCAAGTGAAATCATTTTATTTCAGAAATATTTTTTTTTCTCAAGGAAACTTTCAGGAAAATGAAAAGTGTTCAGTACAGACAGAACAATCTTCCCTCACTCAAAATTGTTTTGGCAGAATAATTCTGACCAATTGTATGCAATAGTAATGGCCTCAGGATGACCTGCCGCATCAATATTGTTTACATGAACCTGGAAGATCTAAATCAATCTATTAAGTCAAAACGCTGTTTTTATTTACGCCTACGTCCACCTTGGAAAAAGGCAGTCTTTGTGTTTTGAAAAAAAAAATAAAACCAAACCAGAACAACCTGTTAGTAATAAATGTACAAGGTTTAGAACCAGAGCAGACTTCTTCAGTCAGCCAGTCTGATTTTTTCTTTGCCACAGTGTCAACCAGGAAGGTAGGGAACTGATAGCAGCGCAGACTCTGACCTCAGCCATCTGACCTGATTTTTAGAAGAGCTGAACACAGAGTTTAAGCTGAAGCCAGCAGGCCTTGCAGCTGTGTGGTTTTCTTGCCAATCAGCTTGTTGGCCCAAAAGTAAGAAAATAGTTTTAAACTGGCTAAGGACTGGGGAAGATGATCATTGGTTATCAGCAGCAATAAAGGGGGATTATTTTTATAGTAGTTTGACTTTATTTTAAGAAATAATGTGCAGTACAACTTCTTTATTTTGGAATACACCATCACGAAGCTTAAGCTGAGGTTTCATTTTCTTTAAGATGATAGTATTCATTATACCATACCTGGGATCATGTTATAGAGGCTTAAAGGAAAACATTATCCAATCTCTGAGTCACAGTGGGTCAAAATGTACCTACTCATTTTACTAAGCTGTTTCATATAATAGGTATTTCCAAGAGCCTGAAAGTTTATTGTCTATAAACTGTGTTACAAAATCAATTATTTAAGTACTGTTTAATATTCTTAAAATATTAGAACTGGTGAAGTAATAAAAAAATACATTCCCAAGAGAAGTATTCAAAACCATTTGTTTGAGAACCAAAATCTGCACAATTTAAAATATCTGCTTTCACAGTACAGTGCACATATGATCCTCTCAATTACCTTGGATGGTGCCTAAAAGCCCATCATAAATTTGTAAAAGTCTTAGACTCATAGTATACTTAATGGAGAAATAAATGATTCCTTAGTCAATATGTTATCTCTCCTGACTTCAGTACATGCTGCCTGAGACTGTGCTTTACAACCCCCAGCATTTTAAACTTCCAAAGGACAGATTTGAAAAAATCAAGAGCAATTCCTGACTCAATAAAGTTCTTTTTCTTCAAAATACATACATTTAGACAAAAAGATTGAATACAAAGCTCAATTACGGTTACGATGTTTTTCATGTACCTTTTCCCTTGTTCTCTGTTCTCTTCTGCTCCTCAATGACCAGAACGATGTGAGTTTAAAAGAGCTGTCCATGGGCAGAGCAACCCTTCACTAACTCCTTATTAAAGGAAGAAATGAAATTGTTTCCAGCAGCATCAGCCGTGAGCCTGTTCCACACTTTGTCTCTACTCTCAGCTGGGAAGTTTTCTGGAAGTGATGGGCTGTGGGAAGGTGAATGCTGTGCTTAAGCTTCCTCTGATGTCAGTTTTCTTCCAAGGTCTAAAGGTCAGTTTGCATAGGATCTTCACATTCCCAATTAGTCCCAGGGCCAGATCTCAGATGTTCCTTGTAACTTTCTTTTCTACTTCCAGAAATTCATCTTGAGGGATTCAATAACGGCAAAATAGGTCTTTTTCCATTTCAATGGTTCCTTAAGTGCAGCGTTGTTTTCTTTTTTTGGCTCTGTACGAGATACCTCACATAAACTTTTCATAATGTCATTTTTGGTTTGTCTATCTATTTATTTATTCAAAATACCTTTCACTGAGGTACTATTAGATCACAAGCTCCTTGAACTATGATGGCCTTGCTGCTCCTCACCAGAGGGCTTCAGCAGTCTGAGGCAGAGAGCCACAAAATGTATCTTCCCATTGCAAAAGTTCCTGTTATTTCAAAGGATGTAGATGACAATCTTCCCCTTTCTTTTCTGAAATGTCTTACGTTGTGTTACCGCAGAACAAGTTGAAATGTCAGGCAAACATGATCATTGCATTTTGCATTAAGTATTTTAGGGAAAATTGAAAAAACAGTAAAAAACCCCCACAGTTTATCTGCATAAGACTGAGAGATTTTATTTACTTGCAACACATTGCAAATCAATCACAGCAGATGGAATTCATAATTTGCTTGATCTGGGGTTTCCAGTAACTTGAAGTGACAGTCTTAAGCCCAATCTTCATATTTCTTTAATTGTCTAGTAAGTGTCTCTAGCAAAGCAACCCACAATGGAGATTTGTCCTTCTGAGCCCTGCTGCTTGCTCCTCCAGGCCATCCCCACTGCTCAGTAAGGGCAGGTTCAGCTTGATGTGGTCTTTTTGAAGGCAAAACCTGTTGTTGTGTATCTGGTTCTTACTCAGTCTTCCTGAGTCCTAATGCCTTGGGTGTAAAGCATCCCTGGACAGGGCTACATTTCCTTGGTCATGTGTTTTGTTCTTTTTGTTTTGTTCTTTTTTTTCTCTTTTGTTCTTTTTGTCATTTCTGTTTGTTTGGCATTTTGTTATTAGGTTATTTTTTTGTTGTGCTGCTCCCAATATTATAAGCAAGTGCCCATCCTTATTTTTTGCAGAAGGATCATGTTCTATTATTTTTTCTTTTTTTTTTTTTTTTTTTTTTTTTTTTTTTTCCTGATAGTAACAATGATACTTCTATGTCTGGGGTCTATATTCTTCAGAAACTGAATTTATTTACAGAAATTCATTCTCAGTGTGACTGGTAACACCATATTATTATTATTTTCTGGGTAGAATGTGTAAAAGTTGCATTACTGTGCATATGTTTACAAAACTGACCAACCTTATGCTGTTGATGGCTTTTGAAATGTCTTATTTAAGCTTATGTTGTTGACCTTCCCAACAGTTTCTTTCAGAGAACTCCTGGTTATCTCCTTAAGCAGCTGTAGAAATAGAACAGGCTATGGTAACCTTCTCACCAAAGATTTAATTCTTTGTGAGTTTTATGATTAAAAAATTGCTCTGACTTCTAATGAAATTAAAATGTTTCAATCATACTTCCTGATTTGTGATGACACTTTCACATAAATAAATAAAGTCTGTACTGCTTATCTTTCAATCGTGAGAACAACTTGTGATCCACTTGGGATGCAATTCAGGGTGATGAGAGAAGTGATGGAAATACTCCATACCCTGAAAAAGATTTGTCTGGATGGAGGATGGGCATGCTGAGCTCTTTTACCCTCTCCAATAATCTCGTGATTTCTCTTGGGAATGAGCAAGCACTTTCCTTTCAAAGGTTTCCTTGGCAGTGACTGTGCATATATCCGTCTTGACTTTGACCTCCAAAGCTCACAGCAGTCAATTAAGCAGTGTATCTGTGAATTGTCCTGCTTTAAATAATTCTGTCATAATGTCACACTTTGATTTTCTTGAAACTCTGCCTAACTAATAATGCATTGTGGATATACCCTGGTATTAATAGCTGAGCAATTTTATTCTGGTTTGAACTTCCCATGGAAATTGATTTTTTTCTTATCTATAATTAAGCTGAAACCAAACTGGAATCTCAAGGTGGTCCTAGACCCCCATGTACCAGCCAGCATGGTGAGCACATGCCAAGTTGGAAACACCTTGGACCAGTGTGTCTCTGCAAAGTATTGAAATAACATGTCCATACTGGCAAATAAAACAGGCTTATCTACTTGCCATCTATGAAAAAGGCAAACAAAATGGCTCTTCTCTGGCCTAAGGGAAAATGTCTCATCATAGTTTACATCTGAGGTATGACTGAACTCATTCCCTCAAACTTTCAGAACTGCATGGCTACATCCAAACTACCTTAACCTGTGGCATTCCCCAAAGTGCTTCTGAACATTATAAAGCCCCAGCTGAGATAGGAAAAACCCATTCATCTAGCCTTTGTCCTCGATGAGTTTTATTTTGCTGTATATTGATGGAGCCTAATTATCTGCAAGGTGTTAAAATGAAGTGAACAGTTATTTTGAAAGTGTGGGAGGAACATAAAAAACAGATGATGTTCTTTAACCTCTTTGCCATGGGTAGGAAATACAGGAAAATAATCTGAATCCAATTACATTCATAAGAAACAACACTTCCAAGCAGGAAATACACAGCCCATTTCCAACTTTAAGCAAAATGTCATGGCCAACATACAAACTGCTTAAAAACGGCTTTATGTAATGAAAGTGCTGACAGACCTTTAATTATATCCGTGAGTGTGACTATATAGCTGAATACTTTTCAATTCTTCTTTGATTCTTGAGGACTGAAGCAATTTTAATTCACTGTGAAGTGACATCTACCAGAGTACCAGTGTGAGGCACTTTATTTTAATATTAAACATATGGAATTACAAACTGATCATTTCCTAAGTGTCCATAACTTTTGCACTGACTCCAAATAAATCCATTAAATTAAAACTATTATCATTAATAACAAATGTGTTCCTGTAACTGTGGAAGAGGGGGAATAATAATATAATATTAATCTTACTGATTTTTGATAACCTATTCTACCTATTAAATATCACTATGGCAGCAGGAAAATCCATTTAACATTGCCTAATGCTTTAAAGCATGGGATCTTTTGTCATCCTATTATAATTTCGCCAGACTTCAACAGTTTTCTGCAACTTGCCTCTGCCAAGCATCTGCCTAAATGTGAAAGATTTTCCCTTCTTTGCTTTCCGTCTCTTTTTATATTTTAAGTGTTACAAGTAACTCAGTTAAAGTAAGTGGAACTTTACAAAGCTGTGATGAATTAGAGACTTATGTGTATGGTTAAGCCACAGCCCAGCAAAGAATTTTATGTTTATCTAAATTTATGCTGTGTAAATAGTCCAGATGATTCTAATGATGCACATTTAAGCCATGCAAAATAAAGCATATTTGTATCTGTCTTTGTAGAAGAAAGGACTTTACAGTGTGTATTAGTGGTAAAAGCGTTTCAGTTTCACAGAATAGAAGTTCAAACAGGAGTAGGACCTTTCATGTATGGTCTGGCTGGTAAAACTCAGATGCAAGGAGGAGAGTGCTCTACATGTTTTTCAAATATTTACCAGTATTTAGCCCAGCTCAAAGTCCAGTACAAATACTGTTCACAATAATCTCCTAGCTCTAGATGCCTGAAAAAAAAAAATGAATATGACTCAATTATTTCCAAAGGTCTAGTCTAAACACTTAAATTACATCTGACACTTTTGACGGGATGCAGTTTTAGCAAACTCTGATGATCTATGTATCTGATGGAAGCATCCTATTACAAACAAAGCAGTAATTTTTGAACCTTGGAAATAATTAGAAGATATAAGTTTTCCATCTTGCGGCTGAAATATATGCATGTGCAAAGTGTAAATGGTCATGCAAAGTTTTCTTATTGTGAAAAAATGTCACTTATTATGAAAAAAAAAGACCAACAAAACCCACTCATCCTCCCACTCAAAAAAACCCCTTTGGTATTTCATACCAGATCTTCTTTGCCTTGACCAAACATACTTTTCTCTAAAGTCTGTCAGTAAAGTAGAAAATTCAATTTCCCTGTTATAGACACATTTCCATGTGCCATCTATTCACAGATGAGATGTACCTGATGATTTCAATACAAGATTTTTAAACAGCAAAAATTTCTGTGACTCCACTTACTTCAAAGAGGAAAACTAAGATTGCATCTTGGCTGGGATTTCGAACACTGCTGAATCCAAGCACAGTGATTCCAACAATGTTAATGGAAATAGGTTCATTCATTGCACCTTGATGTAAAATTAAACAGTGGCAGTCATTGACTTACAACTCCAGAAACCCCATAGGCCTTTTGTGTTGGTGGAGAAGTAAGACAAAAGGATAGGTCACAGATTATGCATCATATTCTAACATACCACCTATATAAACATTACATTTGTCTTATCACCTTCTTTAACTTGTTTTTGAGTCAAGCCATTAACTCATTTGTTTTCGTTTCTTCCTATGGGTATTTGTTCAGGAATAATGCACCATGTTGCCATCTTCTTCACAAAAGTACCTTGTGTATAAGGGCATTATTCCCACACACACACTTCTCCAAGCCAAGGAAGACAATTCCCAAAAACTGAGGGAAGTACTGTAAATAGCAAAATAAATGGCAAACATCAGGGGTCAATAAAATTAGTTATGTATTTTTACAGTACTGCTGTAAGTGAACATATAAATTGCTGATGTATTTTTGTACGTTATTAATAATGGGAATATACTTTTATATTTTATAAGGAACAAAGCGTCCATTATTTAGTTTAATGTGGCATATTTCTATGTGGGGATTGCTTTGATTTAAACTAGCTAAATGGATCTGGACACAGGGCAATCGTTAGAGAATTTAGGGCACTTTGGGGTCTTTTTTTGATGAGGAGTGCAGGCTGAGAGGTTACAGTGTTAAGGTCGAGCTGCCAAAACTCTGGCAGCATTAGTCTCGTTGGAATAGTGTGTCACGGAGAGCTCTGCGCTCAGCCCCGGGCTGAGGCTGAGCAGGCTCCGCAGCTGCCCTGCAGAATCTCTCCCCAGGGAGCCCCACAGACTCCTGCTGCCTGGGGAGCTGCTGCTCACCACTGTCAGGGCAGGAGATGTGATGTGTTCAGAGAAATGCGTCAAAGTACACCTGGGAGTAAAACAGGCAGGAGATTAAACAACTGTTCTCCTTTCAGGACTGCTGAGAAGGTGCAAGGACAATTTTAAAAATTATTTTTATTATCATTATTATATTTATTGTTGCTATTATTATTTCTTTATTTTACTATCAATTCTTGTCACATTTCTCCTGTGTTTTGCCTGGTCCTGTCTCCAAATATGTATAATCTTGATGTCATAAATTGACTCGGCTTTCCGCAGGCACTGGCACAGTTATTTGAAAGAGATTTGTGTTAATGAACAGGCTGCCAGTGCTTACACGTGTTTTTTGACAATAGCTGCATAGACTCCCTGTTTGGTAGACTCTTATTTGGAAATTAAAAGTGGCCAGCTTTTTTAAGCTGAACTACTACTGGTAGCAATTTAGAAAACTCTAAATTTTACAGAGAGCCAGATATACAGACAATATCCATTCTTAAAAATCTGTACAGCTTCATTTGATAGTGTAAACTGATAACCTAATTATAACAATAAATGATGGTTTATTAATCTGTGAAATTAAGTTTATTCAAAGTTGCACATTACAGTTATTTTAAATGTCAGTTAAATTAGACCTTTTTTTAAAATCCTACTCCATAATTAAAATCAGTAAAAAACACACAGTTGCTCACGCTGCCAAGTGTATATAAATAATAATTACATTGAAAAATGAAACTGAATCTCAGTATTCTCTCAGAGCTAAAGTGGTAGATTGGAGTATTTTTAGTAAACCTAATTCCATCAGACACAAGGCTGTCTTTGCTGTCAACACAACCAACCTTCTGATGTCAACTAATAGGTGGATAACAACAATAATAATTCTAAATCTTTTACAGAAGTAAAATTAGTATGATGCAACATTGCAATTAGACGTGGAGAGTATGAATATGATCTCTTCAAGATCTGTATTTCCATGGTTTTGTAAGGAACAGAAATGAATTTTTAGCTATAGAACAACATAATAGGGAGAGACACTGATTTTTTCCTCACATATAAAGACCCATTATATGCCATTGTATACTTAATTTTACAATTGTGAAATTCTGCAAACCATTATTGTTTTGTTCAAATGAAGAACTATGTGTGTGAAAACCACAATTGCAGTAATAGGACATTATGACATAGACTGAAAAGGTATTGGGGAGGATGTGTAACTCTCTTCCATTTTCTGAACATGCAGAGAAGATAATTTCATATCTGTGCCTGTAGACATATGCAGATTCATATTACTAAGAAGGAGGTAGCAGATGTAAACATATTAAGGATAGATTTACAGGTATACCATGGCTATAGAACAAACTAAACATTAATTTTCAAGCTAACATAGAATTAAGTATTCTAATAATTGTTAATAAATAATTCTAATAAATGCTTTAACATGCACACACACACAAAATTCAGCCCAGAGAACATATTGCAATATTCAATAAAGTATTTCACAGAATCACATATTCTTACTTCAGTACTTCAGTGTATCAACTCTTGTGCCAAAGTACTGCATAAAAAACTTTGCAAATACGTTTTGCACACAGTGTGTCATGAACAACATAATTTCATCACTGTAAATCATAATTGATTAAACTCCGTGAATGACCCAGATTTTGAGCTGGCACTAACTGAAGTACCTTCACTGAACTCAGTGGGTTTGAGCAGCTTAACTGATGTCAGTATCTGCCCCTGCGACTGAAAGCTGTGAAAAACAGTCTATTGTAATATAGAACTGCTTATTTACGAGAAACTCCCTGTGAAGAACAGCAGGATGCCAGCTTAGCTGAATGGAGGATCACAGAGGAAAGGCAAAAAGAAAATGTGGAGAGGGCAGAAGCAGGGAGGGTCTGCCCATAAGGAATGTAGAAGGATCACACAGGGATGGAACTGGGAAGACCAAACCTTGATTTGGTTTGATTTGCAACTGGTGAAGGATGCTGAAGGCAAAATAACGGCTTATCAGCTGCAAAGAGCAGACCATGAGGGCCCATAGGTGGGTGGTGCAGAAGACTTGCTGTCTAAGCTCATGGACACAGCAAATGTGTTGCTCATGATCTGGAAGGACAAGGAGAGTCCAGGAAACCATTGGTTGCTCAGTCAGAACTCAGTCCCTGGCAAAATTGTGGTGAAAGTCCTCATGAAGTCATTCATTCCAGTCTAAATCTTTTGTGATTTTCTATGATTCAGTACTACTTATACAAAATCCCTTTAAAAAAAAATTAAACAATTGTAATAAAGGGTTATAAATTAAAACATCATCCCATAAAAGCAATCAATTTATTTGATATGCAAGAAATTGAGCTATACTTTGTGTTTAATAGTTTAGACTTTACTTCTGATTTTTATATTTAATTCCGTAAAGGAATATCACGTTTATCATTTACTGAGTTTTGAAGTGATATTTCCTGCTGCTGCCATTTCATTTTTCTTAATATTTCCATATAATATAAACCAAGTATATATTTAAATATAATGCCCTAGTACATTCTGCATCTACTTTTTTTGTATCTTTCAGGGTAAACATTTCCATTGAGTGTTTCTGCCTTGGTGCTCACCTGTCTTGTATCGAGCTTAGTTCTAATGAGACTTGCGTATAAAATGCATTGATAATTTCTGGCTCCACATGGAAGCTCTGATACTTTCAGCTTGGAAGTGCTGAGATGCTACAGGCACAAAGCATTTCTTAACTCTTATAAACTTTTAACCTCCTGTTTTATTTCCTTCCATTTCTGTCCTATTTCCCTTTTTGCCCAAAGTACGTAATGATAAAATAAAAATGAAACAATTTAAAAATCTTTTTTCTAGAAAAATGGGCTCATATCCATTTCCATCTCTTCTGCCCCTCCCTCTCTCCTCTCCAGACCCATGTTTAATATGTCATTAAGCTAACTGCCTTATAAAACCTGCCTTAACACTCTGGGAATGCTTTGAACCTGCTGCAAGTCTAAACTTCAAAGCAGATAGAGTTTGTAGGCTAATAGAGACAAATTGCTTTAGACATCTATATTGAAAGGATTGAATTAAAAAAAAAAAACAAAAACAACAATCCTGCCCATGGAAAGAATAAGTGGCAAAGAATTACAATTCTAGGGTTTTCAAAAAAGAAATAAAGTTCTAAGAATGAAACTACCTAGAAATGCTAGATTCCTGAAGAAACTTGAAGAAGGTGACCTAGAAATATCTACATTAGATAAAATATATCCTGCAATGGAGAGTCAGTCACAGTCCTGCAGAAGTGGAAACAAAAATTGGGCTGTATGAAGCTGTCTTTTTATCACTGCTTCTGATCATTTAAATTAGTTTGGATATATGATTTCTCTTCTCTTCTCTTCTCTTCTCTTCTCTTCTCTTCTCTTCTCTCTTTTCCATTTAAATAATAATATTGATAGATTGTGGTTCCACAATGGCATTTGCAAATCGCTACCAAAACAGTGTTTATTGCCCTGCATGTTTCAGCATTATGACACCATTCTCTAACAACATCCAGTCCTTGTTTGAATCAGAGAGCTGTAGAAATGATGGTGTGACTTGACTGTCTTGGGCACAGAGCAGATTTATCCAGAAAATAAAATTAAAGTACCCTAAAAACACAAAAACTGCAGTGGAGTGGGATGTGTGACTGATAATGTGACTGTATAGAAATACTGATGTGTATTTATAGGAATCATTAAGAATGACATAAACCTCTGCCAGCGTAGTTCTTAATGGTGGAACTAGTAGGTTCCACTATCCTGAGATGTTTATATTTTCCTAGCTTGCATCTCTTGTTAGAAGTCTCTGATCTTCTTATTTTAATTAAAACTTTACTTCTTAAAAATAACAAAGATGGCAGAATGAAGACTAGAATTTATTTCATTTTCTTCTTTGCTTGCTGAACTATGATTCACCATCATAAATGTTTTCTTTAGTTTGAGGCTTCCAGATGTTTACTTCCCTCTGGTGAGCTCAGTAAAACAAAGACTTGTGACAGGAAGATTTTGTGATCTGTGAGTAGGGTTGGCCACCTGTTGTTTAATTACTGTGGTTATTTGGTCACTGTTTATAATTAAGTTCAGTTTATAAAAGGCTAATAAACTTTAAATTAAATTCTGTCAAGTCCTAGATGTCAGTAAAACAACCCATCACACTTTCTACTGCAGGGCTACTGATTATACCAGACATAATAGCCATGTTTGAAGTCTCTGCATTTCCTGGTCAACTCTTTACATTCTATCTTACTTCTCAGAAAACCTTTGATTTAAAATTTCAATTTTAAAATTTACAGCACAGTATAATTTCAATTAATGCATTTCACTTTTCTTAATATTTATCTTCACTTAGGCATTCAGAGCCAGTTTTTTTGGATTTTGGTTGGGTTTTTGTCCAAAGGAGGGCAACAAAGAAGGGTCTTGAGGGGAAGCCATCTGAGGAGCAGCTGAGGTCCCTTGGTCTATTCAGCCTGGAGGAGACTGAGGAAAGACCTCACTGCAGTTACAACTTCCTCATGGGGTCGGAGGGGCAGGCACTGATCTTTTCTGTGTGGTGACCAGTGACAGGACCCAAGGGAATGGCCTGAGGTTGTGTCAGGGGAGGTTTAGGTTGGATATCAGGACAAGGTTCTTCCCCCAGACGCTGGTTGGGCACTGGAACAGGCTCCCCAGGAAAACAGACGCAGCACCAGCCTGACAGAGCTCAAGGAGTGTTTGGACAGTGCTCTCAGGCACATGGGGTGACTCTTGGGGCTGTCATGCACAGAGCCAGGAGCTGAACTAGATGATCCTGTTGGATCCCCTCCAACTTAGCTTATTCTGTGATTTTGTGATTATTTTCTTTCCTTTTATTTTTCTCCATAAAGTGAATGATGTTATATCATGGTTTCAGAATCTTATATAGTTTTTTAGTCAATAATGACCATTCCAATAAGGTTTACCTCTTAAGCTTCAAAAGTTTTGTTTCTGAGTAGCCACACAATTAGATTCCAGTGAGTAAGCATTCTTATGAGTAGTAGGTATGCATAATTTTAATAGAGTTTTCATTTTGCAATTTCTGATTTTATTTAATAGACGTGACTTAAAAAATACGGGTTGAGTCCATTTTATAAAGAACTACAGTATCTGAGCCTGATACTGCTTTATCAGGCTCAGATAATGTAAAGTGCTAGAGGTGTACATGTGAATAAAGCTGAATGTCTGAAAATTAGCCAAGTACAGACCACCACTAGGAAGCTGCTTTTCTTCCATTTAGTCTTATTTTCAGTGAAGGATATCTCAGCCATATGTTTTACAGTTTCTAAGGCTTGATGCTGTTACATTTGAGCAAATATCAATTTTTACTGGATTGTGCTATCCATGACTAGCTGTAGAGGTGGAAAAAACCCGAACCAAAACCCACATTTCTATTGCATTATTAACAATTTCCATATAGTTAATAAAGCTTGTAGATATCTTAAGATCTTATAGTAGAAAAAAAGCCTTCTTATAAACATAGTTTGCCTCTATGATTTAGTTATTCGAGTTGCCACCCATAATACTTGAAAGCTGTTGTGATGATGGAAGGACCTTTTAATGCAGACTAAGTAGGATTCAGATATGAAAATGTAATTGCTGTAAAAGAGAATTACACAATATGCCCACCCACTACTGAGAGATCCTTTAACCTCAAAGTGTTTAAAGTCTCATCCCAATCATGCAAACAGAAGTTGTTGCCAAGTCATGTGTTAAACACAAAAATGGCATTGAAGGATTCTGCCAGGAGTCCTTTGAGACAAGTGAAACATTGTAGACTTCCAAGAAAGCAAGTACGTGTATATTTTAAAACAGGGAAAGCCAAACTAAAACTTTCCATTTAACACTGAAATACTCTGTGGAAGGCTGAGCCTGAAGAGGTGAGCATGTGGAGGACTGCACAGGCTATCCCACAGCATTTTGGAAAGTCTTGTCTTTGAACATAAGTGAAGACAAACACAAGCAAGACTCCAGCCAACACAACATGCTGACACCAGCTTAACCTAGAGTGGAGGATTGTTTATGTTTCAGATGACTAATTATCATAGATAGAAGAGTACTTAAGTTTTACAGAGGTAGCCAAGCTTTAAAAACATCACAGTGAAGCAAGAAAGTGAACTACAAGAATTTGTAAGTAATAAAGCTAAGAACTGAAGTGTCAAGGAGAACTTTGGTGAGAAATAACAAACCACAAAGCCAGATACAGCTACCTCTGCAGTAAATTCCAAACAGTGATACTTACAGGCTTTCTTTTAAGTTCAGTTACTTTCTGTAATACTGTATAGAAAATAATGTTGGAGAAGGCACAAAGGCAAAGAGAAGTTGTGAGATAAATTTCAGGAAAGTACGGCTAAAAAGAAAAGACATCTGTCTCACTTCTCAAAGGTACTATGTAATTTATCATGTTGGATTTTACTTTTTTTATGTATCTAAAATTGCCTCAATGTATTCTTAACAGAGAGATTTAAACATTTCATTGAGGAGATGACACTACAGCCTACCAGAGACAGAATTTTCTGGCTCATGTCTCTCAAATGTCTGAAATAACAAACTTTTGACACACAGATCAAACAGAGGCACCATCCAGGTTCTATTGCATGCATGATATAAAGTATTGATCTGCTTTGACCTATCCTTTAAATCCTTATTAAATACCTTTTAAACTACTCACAAGCCACCTAATAATGCAATCAGACAGATGAAGAAAACATTTCTAGACAGTTAACTACGAATGGGATGGGCCAAAATATATTTGGAAAGAATTATCAACCCATTGGCATTTTTACATCTGTTAACTGCCTTCATTTGGCTGATAATTGAACCCTAAAACTGATGAGGGAGGTTTCTCTGTGTCTTTCATCCTCCTGTGGAAAGAATTATGTGAAAAGAGGCCTATGTAGATCTGAAGTCTCTGCCCGACCGTGGACGTAAGAACAATGACTAGAGGACCAAAATCTGATGGTCAGATAAAAAGTTAATGTAAAGAACAATGCTATCCTGAAAATACTAGTTTTAGGATGGGAAAAATCACGCTCTGAATGTACCTTCATACCTAAAGAAAGACTAGGCTGTGAGACCCTACAGATGTCTGAATTTTAAAGAATCAAAATTAGATTTCTTGGAACTTCTAAGATTATTTTTAAATAACAACACACTTTGGTATCCCATTCTGAACACAGAGGTGTGCTGCCCAGCTAGTTCAGCTCAGCACTTCTCAGCAGTGGTAAAATTAGGTGATGCTTATTTTCCTCACATTAAAATATATTGCTGTCACTCACAGAGTCATTGAATCAAATAGCCAAGGTCAATCCCATGAGAACTATGCACCACGGTTTTCAACATGGATGTAAACAAAGTTTTGGTTGCAAACAATTGCTTTAGCTTTATATGCTCTGTTCATATAAAACAACCTTTCAGTTAAGTTGGCACTATGTATGCATTAGGCTGCCTCTCTGCTTTTTAGTCCAAATAGAGATGAGTTTCTATTATAATTATCTCAGAAAATACGTTTTTTTTTGACAAAATACTTACCTGGCTTGCAGTGTGAATCTCATGTTGTTTGAAACAGGTTTCAAAGCTCTTTGACATCTAAATCTGTGTATTTAAATCAGAGAAATGCACTGACACCAGAATATGCTCTTCATGGTTATTGTTAATTCTGAAAGCTATTGCATAACAAAGATTGATTATATTATTTTCAGATCTAGTCTTAGAAGTGGAAATGAGCCTAAACCCATAAGCAACAACAATAAAAACCAAACCAAAACAAACCCCCAAACAAGCAAACAACAACAATAACAAAAAAACCCACAAAAAACAAACAAAGAACCCCAAACAAACAAACTAAACCAAACCAAAACTCAAAGCAAAACAAAACCAACCAAACAAACAACAAAAACAAAACAAAAAAACAAAAAAAAAAAAAAAAAGAGAGAGAAGGAAAAAGATTTTTTGGGTAAAATGCTGTTTTATCTCTCAATGGCCTTTTATTCATCCCATGTATCAGAAGAAATAAACTGTGTCCGAATAGTTCTGATACATTTTAAGTTAATGATGTGATAGAATGAAAAATGTTGGTGAGCATTAATTGAGGAGCCCTGCTTTGTATAGCATTTTCAGATCTGTATTTTGCAATTGATAAAATTAATACTACTTCTTCTATCTGTATTTCTTGAGCTTCTGATGGCAAGGTGCCTTTTACATTTGGCATGGAAAAAGTGTAACAGACCATGTGAATCTGAGTCTAGGGAGAGCTATTTTCACTCATCTATGCTGTGCTGGCAACTACAAAATTCAGGGCAGATTTTGCCATTTTGTTAATAGATTTTATTGCAACCATTCACTGCTTCATGGCACACCCACTGTTCTTTAGTCTGCCACACTATTATTTTATACTCTATCAATCTCCATGTAAATATGGATTGAATATACTGTATTTTGTTTCTAAAAGTAAGGATCACTTACCAGGAAAGAGTAGACTACTTTATTTAACTTACTAAATCATTTAATGGAGTATTTAATAAGATAAGCATTTAAAACTACTTTCCTGTTTACACCATTACAGGGGAAGACTAACTGAGAGGTCATGATTTGATTAGTTTTTTTTTAATTGGTAACAGATTATAAAGAAATTCCCAGGCAAACTGACTGGCAGGTCCTTTCTTCAGACCCGGTTGCAATGTGTGTAATACTAACTCTCTGCCAGGTATTAAAACTGTGGTTGGCAGTGCACGTTTTGGGGCTTATCACTGGTGCTTGCCTTTGAAAGGGAATTCAGGGCAATACCCAGCAATGTAAAAGTAGTAATTCACACATTCATCAAAGGCTTATTTTATACAAACGCTATTTTAGCCCTGTGCAATTAGAGGAAATTAAAAGCATAATTCAACTTCTCCTTGGCAGACTTTGGCAAATATTCTGTAAGGTTTATTTGATAAATTAAACCATATATATAGAGAACAAACACAAGATGCATTTAGCAAAATTAATGTGTTGTTGTACCTGGTTATAGCAAACTCACTGAACTATGGCAAAGCAGAGCTCTCTACAAGTGTCATTTGGCTCATAGCCCTGGAAAATTATATACAGACCTAGACTACAGGAAAAGCATCCTAGAAAGAAAGGGTAGTTAACTGACTATGGGGCAAGTTCAGGTTGGTGCTGTTGAAATTGAATGTTTTGGGGCATTGCAGTGCAAAAAAATTGGAGAAAAAGAGAATTCAAGATTTTCTTTTTCATGTAGCATAAATTTTCATGTTTCTGCAAAACACTTTGGAAGATGCCTGCCCTCTGCATTCTAGCTATTGTGGAACTATGTTAGAAAATACTAATAATCTCATAAATCATTCAGAAAACTTTAGTTTCTCTTGTCTTTGAAGCTAATGATCATTATTCACAATGCCTGAAAAGTAGTGTTTAATCTTAGTCCAGCACTATCCTCTGTGATTGACAGCTTTTCCCGAGAACTTTTATAACCATCTAAAGGGCATGAGACAAAAGCAAAGTTTCTAAATGTCCTGAATTATCTGTCAAACTTTCTGCCTCAGAGGAAATTTGAGTGATTTGAGTGATTGAGTGCACTCACAAATTTGTGTCAGAAAACCACTCATATGGATTTTTTTTAACTTTACCATGATCTGAACCTTCAGGAGCAGACATAATAGAATGCCTTTTAGCTGAACTATGAAGAATTATTTTGTACTTATTGTGTGAAATATAGGCAAGCCCATATTGATTTTTTTCACTGATAACATTTTGAGCCTTCACAAGCCTAACTGTGTTCTCCTGTAACACACTATTGCTGGTGGCAGGCCACAGGCTTTGTACTGAACTGGCCAGGCTTGAGGACTGAGGTTTGTCAGATTTGCCTGTCCAAACTTGCATTGCCCTACCTGCAGCTTTGTTTTTTTCTTGGTTTAGTTGAAATGGAAATTTTTTCATCTGATCAGGTGGCTATGGCTCGTTTGGTTCACCTTTTCTTATCACTACCTTTTGGGGTTAAACCATGGTGATGGTGCAATCCTAGTTTTATGGATGTTGTACTGACGAGTAATTCTTTTGTGCAGAATGAGATATTTTCAATGTTAACACGATGATGTCATGCAGAGACATTCAGTCCTGTCATAATATCAGAGATCTTGAGAGGCAGAGGGGCAGGATGCAGAGCAGAGGAGCTCAGGGCTGGGGTGAGAAGAGATGGGTACCAGAGATGACTGAAAACAACTCAGCAGTGGTCAGTGGAAGAAATACCAACCTGTAACTGGCCAAAGTTTCTCTTAGGGGTAACAAAGAGAATAAAAGAACCATGCAACAACTGCAAAATTCAACACATTCCATAAATTCAGATGTAACATGGAGTTACAGAGCAATGTAGAATGGGAAGACTTGTAGCAAACTGCCCACGTGAATCACAGAGTGACAGAGAATAAACAATTGACACACACATCATCTTCCTGCCAGTGGAAACTCTGGGCAACTCACCATGGCATCACCGCTGCGCCAGACTCAGCCACAGACCTGGGATTTGGAGGAGAAAGGGTACGTGAGTCCACCACCAGGAAAAGGGATGGAAATGAAGAAGTGTCTATATAAGAATTCAAACTATTTTATTATTATTTTTATTATTATTATACTTTTTCACTATAGAAGTATTAATTCCTTAGTTTTCTTTTTCTCTTGGTACACTAATTTTATCTGGGCACATAGTGATTCTTGAATAGACTCCTGAGATTTCAATTATGCTAACAATAAATTATCTGATTTGTATATGAGTCAAGTTTCCTCTTTTCCCATAAACAAGATTCTGAGTGCAACAGTAGAAATAAAATATGCTAGACTAATAAACAATGTTTAATAATTTACAGATGTTTGCCATTAGCAGATTATAACACACGAGAAAAAGAGAAGCAGTAATACATCAGAGGACACAACCAGCAAAGTGTTATTATGTGAAAAACTTACAAGTTTCCCCTGCTTATCAATATTTACTAATGAACACTACTCACTACTCTCTGATATCAGAAGTCCAGCTTCAGATAGATGCCTATTGACTTCTTTGTTTTCAAATCATGGGGATTTGGAATCAAAAGCTGCATGTGTGAATTTATCAGTTCTGATTAAAGGTTATCTAACTTTCATTATAGATAGCTACATGGATGTCATTTTAAATATAAACAGTAATAATAGATATTTACTAATTTTTAATGTCAAATGATAGACTGAGAATGATTTGACATGTGTTCATGCAAATTTTTGAGTTATATAGATATGTATTTTTACAAGGGATTTAATGGCTGTTGAAGTGGAAATACTCATAACAGTAATTATTTTTTTGTTCTTTAAAATGTCACTTATGAACCTCCTGTTTGTAATCTGGCATAAAAATTAATATATATTATACAAGTTAGAGCCATTTTCCTCCTTGGAGGTGTTTGGATAAATATTTACTTATTCATTTCACTTATTTTACTATGAGAAATAATAGTGACACACATTTTTTATTGGGTAAGATAGGTCTCTATTACTCTGGAAACCAAAAAATGAAATACTAGGATACTATGTGTGCAGAAAATCCTGTCATCTTAGAAACTAATGGAACAACATAATAAACTCAAAAAACTTGGCATTAAATCTTCTGGAGTTTTTTGGTTCTTACTCTACAACCTCTTTTTTTCCAGACAACACAAATAATTGGTTCTCACTCTTTCTCTGGCAACTGCTTAGGCTTTCCAGCAGGATGCATTTTGATCAAATCATGATATTATTCCACTTACAGCCACTGATTGAAGTGACCATTGAGTGAGCTGAGAACCAAGCTACCCAGCAAGAAAAACTGTACTTGTGTATTTGATTCCAAAACCTACCGTTCTGCTATTAGCACTGTGTCTGTGGTTGCACTGATACAATCAGTGCTTGATTTCCCTTCAAAGTGTCAGACTTTTTCTATATCAATCAGTGGGTGTACGAAAATTAATTCAAAACAGATTAGAAACTTTTCTTTTTTCGTGAGAGCAAGTCCATTCTGTTAAACATTTGTAAATAAACCAGAAAGTGAAATATCTTAATTTGAATTTAATATCAAGAGAGCACTTGCTGATATAAGGTCATGGTTTGACTGTGACCTTACAATAGTTTGACTAAGATTTTGTAAAATAAAAATAAAGATATTTTGAAAGGATGTATCTGCTTCACTGAATTACAGACTTAAAAGTGATGCTTAGGGGGAAGAAAACTTTCAAAATAATACCGTATTATATTTCTGTCATCTGAAATTTCTCTATGTGGATGTTTATTCTACAACATATATTATGTAGAACGTCTGTGATAACTATATTCCTAATTTAGATGCTAAGCGTGTTGCCTAAAATTAAGTGAGAACAATCTGGAGCAAGCTCTCTGGATTGCTATAACTGTGCTGGAAGACAATTTAAAAATTATATTTCTATAGCTTGAAACTAAGCCAGTAAGAGGAAGGATATGTTATCTTAGAGACTTTTCTGCCTTGGATAGGATAGAAACCAGGAACAGTTTTTACATTAATGATGATATTCCCATTTTGCAAGAATTTGAAGCTTGACATCAGTATCCTTGCCAAATTTCTGTATGGATGGCTATATTCTACTTTTATGTACTTTTCTCCAAGTTCTGCTTGGCATCACACCCACCTACTTGCTATTACTTATATTACTATGTCACAGAATACTAATATCCTATTATAAGTAGATTTGAAATTGGTTCTGAATCTTCTCATCAGCTGCCTTTCTACTTAAGAATCAAGAGATAATGATAGATTCTTTTGCAGGCAACAAAGCATTTTAATGAAACACTCTAAAGAGATTGCTTATCCTGCAAGAGTGGGATCGACACATGCTGTGTCTGTGCATGTACAGAAATATGGTTAGTCTGTTATAGTTCTTTTACCTGGCTCGTTACCTGAATTTTCATTGCTTCTGTAGCACTTTTCTTATTTTAGCTTTACAGATGGATCACCTGCATCTTTCTTATACTTTTTGGTAGCTTCACTAATATAAAGAGTGGTGTTGGAGCTAAGAATTTACCAGTGTACAAAAAAGTAGAACCTGCCTGACCCAAACACGTGTATCTTACAGGAACCAACCAATCTATATGACAGTAAATTCTAATGCAGAGTTATATATTTTCCTGTGCCTTGTCACAGCTAATGCACGTATTTCAGGTACGCATCCATTTTCAGGCTTGAGTTTCCATACTTGTTCTTTGAAAGAATTAAAGCATGTTTGTTCTTGTCTTACTGGAATAACCTAAGACACCAGTTGCTCCACTTGTCTTTTTTTTCAAATAATCTAATAAACAAGAAGATTGATAAACTGCCTGGATACTCTGGTGTTTGGGATTCACCACATCTTCAAGCATATTTAGCTGCGGGATGGTGGTTGAAGTGGAAAGTTTTAAGGAGAGATTTTGAAGAAGTATTAATGTCTTAGTAAATGATGAAAAAATTAGGAAACTCTACTCTTTGTCTCTCTATCTCTTGTACCTGGTCAATCTGGGAACTTTAATGATTTTTCCCAGCTGGAAGTTCTCCCGTAGCAGTTTAGCCTAAGGCAGGCCTGATCTAGGAGACTTGTGAGCACCTAAAAAGTTTAGAAAACACTAAAGAGTGAAGAGTTTGGTAACCCTAAGGGTTCAGTGCTTAATAAGTGTGGGTACATGAAACACAGGTTTGCATCTATTTCTTCCAAGTAATTTTTTTTCTTATTTTTTACAGTGGAGTACTTTTCACAAAAACCACTGAAATGCCTTTACAATCATCCAGTGAGAAAAGTGAAGTGACACAGAGAGAATCAGAACAGTTCAGTGTAACTGGATCAGGCCCAATCCCTTATAAAATAACCAGGTTTATTCTTTCTGTACGGTATCTATTTCTGGTTATTTCCTTGAGATACACTATTTCAAGAATGACTTTCACTTTGTTATGACCTGTCCAAATTCTAAAAATAATACAACCTGGAGTGAGATAGCCAGATAAGTAATTAACACACTAAGCCAGGAAATCAAATTAAGAAGCCTCTGCCATAAGGATCTCAGAGTGTCAGGACACTTGCAGACCAGACATAACAGATGGGAACTGTCTAAATCCTTTAATTTCATTGTTCAGTGACACAATATTGAAATAAATGTCTCTCACGCATATCCCTACAGTTACAGATATCCCAAGTGTTTAAAGACGTTGCTAATTCAGTTTTTCATTCCCCTCTAACCCATTATTTGAGTACTTATTTCTGATGAAATGTTACTGAAACCCTCTCTGAACTAGTCTATGGCGGCTTCAGTGCTACAGCCTTTGTCTTGTAGCTGCTGCTTGGCATGTCTGAGCTGTCTGCTCAGCCCAGCAGCATGGAGTGGGATCCTGCTTCCATGGCACTGACATTGCAGCATGCACCAGGTTTGTGTCACCCAGGCAGAAACATTAGGGAACATTTCCTGGAGCACAAAAATAAAATAGCCAGGAATATTCCTGAAAAGATTGTCAGCAGTGGGTCTGAAAGAATCAGGCTGAAGAAGATGGCATACACGTGACAGAGAGAAGGAGAAAAAAGGAACCAGAAAGCTTATAAAATCAAAGACTCAGAAGTAATACTTCATATTATAAAATAATAATGCAGTGGATCACCAGAAGAACAAAAGCAATATTAAAGGGTCAAATGTGATAGACACCTTCTCCAATGTGTGCAGATCAGTAGGTCATAATTAACAGGCTCTAAGAAGGTGGGCAGGGAGAGTCTGCTACAAAGAAAAGCTCAGGCTGGCTTCTTAGACACTTCTTTACAATGATAAAATGAAAATCTGCTGAATACTTAAAGTGCCAATAATGAGTTGAAAAAAAGTAGATATTAACTTTATAATACAAAAGATAATGCACCCAGCATGAAGAAACAATATTTTAGGCCTTATTATACAAGATGCAGTTAATAAACTTTGGAAGATTATGTCTGCCAAGGGACTTGATATCATTACCTTGTTACAGTCAGTGTAAGAAACCCTATCTGATAACATGTAATCAGTAGGTCATTTATTCTGAAGAAAAGGAAAGACGGAGTGGACTGAAAGAATTTTTGTGATATAAAAAGTAAAAGTTTCTTACATGGCTGAAAAGCCATTGCTAACAAAGTAAAAAGCAAAAAAAAAAAAAAAGAAAACAAACCCATTTGATTCCCTGGAAGAGTAAATATAGTGGTTGGAAATGGAAAGAGAATGTGTAAAAGAACTCTGGAAGGAAATAGATAGTCTGATACATGTAAACTGGAAAGTAAAGAGAGAAAGCAGGAAGAAAGGGTGAGACAAAAGAGTGAGAGAAGGAAAGAAAGATGGAAATGTAAGAGAAGAATGGAAAAAAGTGAAAGAAAAAATGAGAAGAAAAGGAGACAACAAAGAAAACTGAGTATAAGAGACAGAGAAAGAATTAAAAATAAAAGCTAAATAGGAAGAAGTAAGAGAGAAATAGAAAGCAAAAGAAAAAAAGTACAAGTATGACAAAAGAAAATGATTTTTAAAATGTAGTACAGTAATGGCTTGTTACTGAATGGAAATGACAGTCATCTTCAGTGTTGCAGTTATCTTCTATAAATATTTCTGTCCTGTATTTGGAAAGTAACATGACACACTTATTAGACAAATGTGGTGCTTTCCAGATAAACCGCATTTACAGGGAGTTAACATTTTTAAAACACAAGATTAAACCATTCATTGACACCACCAGGCCTGTAGAAGATCTATTAGTGGCTGGGGTTAATTTCCACATATATTTTGCAGCATCCAGAGGCATCTAGTTGGAGGACTTTACATTAGAAAGAATGTAAAAGTTAAGTCACATCTGGAAAAATGCAGGCAATCAAACCATGGTGATTCACAGGGTCACTCTAAGCAAACATCATTGAGTTTGCAATTTGCTGCAATGAAGAAGCTTTGGTTAGAGAGATGGATAGCTCAGTTTTGTGGTTTTTCAAAAGGAGAAAGATCTGCTTTAGCCTGTATTTTGTGGCGAGGTTTTTGTGTGGATTTGAGGCAACTACTCATGGTAGATGCCCCAACAAATGGTGGAAAGGCAATTACAATAAATCCAAAGCAAATTCTAATTAAAATTTAGGTATTTTAGTTTAAAATCTGTTTAAATCTGTGACAAAGAGAGAAAAATGTTGAAAGCTTAGCAGTATTATTGGTAACATTTGAGTAGCTTGAAAGGAAAATTTATTTATTTTAAAAAAAAAATCTTGGCTTTCATTTTTTACTCTAGATCTAAGGCTTGTTATTATGGGAATCAGAGGAATTCAGTGACCTTAATATCCAAAGATTTGCAGATCAGTATTTTATGGACACTTTTCCAGGACTGAAGGGTTCTCCCTTCATTTTGGGTGTTAGAATTTATCAAGGCAATAACCCTTGCAACTCCTTGGTGTGTGATTTATGGCGTTGTTGTCAAAACATTTGCAGAAAGATCACAGGAGAGCGCATGAAACGGTTTCAGAATGATTTGTCAGAGCCCAGAGAGAAGCTGTCAATGTGCTGCCACCTACAGAAGCAGGAGTTCCCAACCAGATCCCAGAAGGACAGACAGTTGACCAAGGATTCAGCACTCTCATCAATTATCTGACTACTTTCCAGGAACACAGTTTAAATATTTTCATGTTCAAAGTTTTAAACGGCTTATAAAGCATGTATACTAATTAAGAAAATGGAAGAAAATTATTTCAGTGGCTGAAGAAATCCCTTAATCGAAAGATGCGTTTTTCCGAGGTACTTAATGTGACCATTGCTTAATTAAAGTGCCTGCATACTTTCAAGGAAAGAAATACTGAACATCATTTGGCTCTTGTTATAAGCTAGAAAGGTATGAACCCCCCCATACAGTTAGAAACTGGAAACAGAACTCCTTGATTTTGATTTATGGCCCAGACAGTTTAACTGTGAGTGATTAACTATAGGTGAAAAGTACCAAAAAAGAAAAAAATCTCAAATTCTCGGTTGGACTGGATGTTTCTTTAGGTGGTTGAATTTAATTAAATATCACTTACTTGATTCAGACAGTGGATAATTAAATCAAACATAGAGATACCTAAAGAGTAATACTTGAAATTTGGTACCAGAAACTTTGCGGGGGCTGTGTGTGTGTGTGGTTTTTTTTTGTTTGTTCTTGGTTCAGTTTGGAGCGGTTTGATTTGGTTTGATTTCACAAGTCTGAAAGCCTCTGTGTGGATAAGGGCAAGGAACGGTCCACAATTTACAGTCAGTTACAGAAAATACAGTGAAGATTCTTAAGAACTTTAATTTAGTAAATCAAGCAATATTTCCTTCCCAGAAATATTACAGCTGTGGGCACTGGGAGTATTTGGTCACAGATGTACTTCCATATTTGTAATACATATTTGACACAGCAACATTAATTGATTTTATATCCTATTTGTTTATTTACTTGTTTAAAATAGCAGTTGTTGATATTTTATCTGCTATGAAACCTGTAGTCCTCTTGTGCTTGCTTTCTGCATGACAATGTATTACATATTTATTTAAATGTGTTCCGAATCAAAAACATATTCTGCCGCCTTTTATGCAATATTCCTGTAATCCATTTATTCAATAATATTTTGATGTTGGCAAAACAAGATCCAAATTTAATCATTAAAGCACAGACCAAAATGACCCTCTTTGCAATTTAAACTTTTTAAGTGCAACTTTTTAAACTACTTTTTTCTTTTAGTTTTAGCACTCCCACTCTAGAAAACTGGTTTAGTTATGCAAAAGTCTTTAAGAGTATGCTACCATCTTCTGGAAAGAGATGAAAATAGAGCTTTTAACTATTTAAGATTAAGCACATTTGTGTTCTCATCATCACTTACAGATTGTATGCTTATAGTTTCTAAAGCCCATCTGAGACTTTTCTGAACAGGGAAAAATCAAAATTTTAAGATTTAACCTTGTGTATTTAAGAAATCTCTCCTTCAGGAGGGAGTTTTTTTCTTTCCTCCCTTTAAACTGCACTTCAAATTACAAAATTCTTGACATTTTAAGGCTCATTAACAATTTATTTGCACAGCATGAAATCTTTAGAGATGAAGACAACTTTGCTGTAAAGGACCCTCATTTCATCAGCTGAAATACCGATTTCAGCTTTTTTCATGTTGCCATTAACATCAGCCTAGAAAGCAAAGTTCATGTCACATCCAAAGCTGCACAGATTTCCAATAAATGTATCCAAGCTTGTGGGTTGGCCTGTTACAGAGATAAGGCTGTTTATGAAGGTCAGTCCTGAGAGCTGAGGGACTAGACTTTAGTGAAGCAAGCCAAAAAGTTAAAAAAAAAAAAAATTTGGCTCAAATAAACCAATGTAGTGGCTGCAACTGAAACCACATCATCTTTCGAAATTAAAAGTTCTGCTCTATATTAGAAAAAACAGACATGGATCTCTGGTACTGATGTTTACCATATTTCACATTCTATATCCTGAATATTTTATAGGACAATTTTAAGAAAATTTTTGCAAAGGAACAGCATTCATAAAAGGCTAAAAACTTTTGAAGCTGAATTTAACCATTCTTTTAACTGTGATTTTCATTAGTGAATGGCACAAGCCACAGCAGTTTTAGATCTCATTACTCTTATAAATGTAGCTTACTGAATTGTTCATTTGAGATATTTGCTGCAAGAATATGCATCCTGGAATGTAACGACAGGAGCGGTATTGAAAGATCTGCATAGTGAACTTGGGTAAAGAAACTCTTCCTTTTGAAACTACTGTGGGAACATATTACCACACTCTAAGATGTCAGATGAAATCAGACTGCTTAGGTTACCTTAAGGGACAACAAGATTTTAGAAAGACAGATATATGTGTAGATTTACAAGAAAGAAATATTAAAAATTTGGTGACCATCTCTGATGTTTCTTCTTTCAGTATTTCTTCATTTCCTGAGTGAACTGGCAAAGTGGGGCAGCAAGTGAGGAAGAGAAAAAAAATTTTGTTAGCCTATACTTTTTAGTTTTCATGTTTTATATTTTCAAAATAAGTCCAAAGATAATACTGAAAAAAAAAAATAGTAGCAATGCTTTCTGTAGGATGGTTGCTTAAGATTTTTTCTGTCTTTGGTGTATTTTATAAAAGTTAAATGGCTAAAGATTTGTCTGGATTATGACAATCTTTGGAGTTTATTAACTGAAGTTTCAATCTTTTCCTTTGAAAGTATGGGGTTGGCACTTAAAAAAAATTGCTTCTCATGGGACCTAAAATACATTTATTTACAAAATAGGAAATATTCAGGTAAGCATAATTCCAAATGCTATAGGGACTGATAAACTACATGAAAATTTAGAATATTTAGAAGATTGTTTACTTAATTCAAGAAAAAATCAGATTTTAAGCAGGTGCAATATTTCCATTAGCTGAGCTGTGCAACTTGATAGGAAAAGTAAACTCACCCAGCTCTTGTTCCTTTTCCTGTTCTCACATGCTTCAATGTACTGTGTTCTTGTTCATTTCACTGCAATTTGTTTATTTGGTAATTTTACAGTGAATATTTTCAATTATGGTTATCCTCAGTTTTTTAACCCTATAAATCATGTAGCATTCTTCTGTTCAGCAGGACAGATTTTATCCTGGAACACTGAAGGACAATACATGTTCTAGAACAGTAATTCAGTAAGTTTTGGTTGTTACATCTTTGAGCTGATTTCTAAGACATTGACTCTAGTTGAGCTGAAGCTTTACTGCTTAATGTTTGGATTAACTGAACATGCAGTGAACATGAACAAACAAATGAAAATTCATTCTTGGAATCACTGGAGCACCAGCAGAAAAATATTCTCATTATAGCCCCAGATGTAGTGGCATTTGTCCAGGACACTTGGCTTAACAAACCAAGTCTTGCAAAAACATCAAGGGACTTTTCACAATCACATCATGGGAACTGCTGCATGAACTAAGGTAAGACGGCTGCTTCTAGAACATGCAAGCGCCTTCGTTTTTAAGGTTGATGTGTCACTTATGAAAAGAAAACCTCCACTGTTTTTTTTTTTTTTTTTTCTTTTTTTTTTCTTTTATATTACCACATATTTTTTACATTACCAGGTAAATAACACTGTTGGTTTGAATATCACTTTACTGGGCTATTCATCTATGTTTTCTTGCATTATTAAAGTAACAGAGTCCTGGTTTTGACATACCTGTACATCCTAGTGTGTTTTTTTCCCCAAAAATAACATTTTGCTTGACTTTTCTTTACAATGTATTTCAATTTCACAGTTAGGGGTTAGTTAGGAAAAATTAGATTTCAGGAAGTGTAAATATTCAGATTCTACTTCTGAAAGAGTAAAAAAAAAAAAGTCTCATTCATCTTTTCATCAACAGATAGGCACACTGTCTTCACTAAAATTATTCATGTGTTTAAAATTGTATCAATCTTAAGATAATGAACAATTTTACTGGTAAGCATAATAAGCACTTTATGGACTTGGTTATGCTTTCTGGGTATTAATGAAAGAGGAACATGCATAAGTTTTTGCATTCTTCTTTGAAAATTATGTTAAAACTTAGTTTTTCCTAGCTCAGAAATAAAGGCAAAAGCAGCCAGAAGAGGAAAAAATCGAATGACTAAGACCAGGATAAATAGAAAATTATTATTTTCAAGTCAAGACACAAGGACAGGGAATAACTAGAAATGCATTAGAAAGGGTCCAGAAGTTAAAACAACTTAAAAAAAAAGTTTCATTTTGTAATGAAAGATGATCTCATGTAGTATAAACGCTGGTGTACCAGGTATACAGCATGGTCTTCTTTCATAACACTTTCAGCTAAAATGACTAAACATGCACATTATGAAGTCAAAATTCCATATTAACCCCAGACGTCATCCACCAACACATGTGCGTGATTGGTGTCAGCATTCCCCTTGCTCTGGAAAAGCAGGCAGTCCAGCCTGGATTGCTTTAGTACCAGCAGGGGATTTATTTATTCCAGTTCCTTTGTACGTCAGTGGTTGGGGTGTTAGCTTGGGAGACTTGGGTGTAGTCCCTGCTTGGGGATGCCAGAACAACTGTGCCTCAGTTGCCTGAGCATAAATAGCAACACAACGTCTCTTTGCAGGGATGTTGCAAGGTTGAATGCATTCAGGTTTGCTGCTGAAGGTGCTGTGACTGCAAGGGCTGCAGGAGCTCCTCGGTGAGAAGGTCTGAAGGGAGTTAGGCAAGGCTCTATCGGATGCGATGCACAGCCATGCAAGGAGTGGGTACAGAGAGAAAAGGCAAAAGATGGACCAAGGAAAAGGCTGCTTCCCATTTGCTTTCAAATGTTTCAAATTTGCACCACTGAGCAACTTTTTACACAGGTGGATTTAAATATGACAAGGGGGGATGGTTTTAAACTAAAAGAGGAGAGATTTAGAATAGATGTTAGGAAGAAATTCTTTAATCAGAGTGGTGAGGCACCGGAAGAGGTAGCCCAGAGCAGCAGAGGATGCTCCATCTCTGGAAGTGTTCAAGGCCAGGTTGAATGGAGCTCTGAGCAACCTGGTCTAGTGTCAGATGTTAAACTAGTGTCAGATGCCCACGACAGGGGTTTGGAACCAGATGAACTTTTGAGGGCCCTTCCAACCCCAACCATTCTGTGACTCCATGATTCTATAATTACAGTTTTATATTAACAAGTGGCATTTTTTAAAGAAATATTTCATATTTAGGATAGAAGTAGGAATATCCAAAACAGAGATGTTAAATAGTAACGATTTCTAAAAGTTTGTCAAATGAGTTTAGTATCTTCTAACCTTTAAAGAGAAGCAGCACTGGAAAAACTGACAACTGCTATAAGATTTTCCTGTGTGGATTTATCTAAATATTCCAAATACAATAAAGCAATTCCTTTAGACTTCGTTATTTCAATCATAATTGTAAAATGAAATATTTTGAAATATTACATTTTATGAAAAATCCTAAGGTTTTGTCTTGTCTTGTTTGGGACAAAAAAAAAGCTTCAGAACTTCTACAGCTTCACAAACTTGTCTAACAATATGTGTGATAAAACTATTTCATACATTTACTTCCACTTCTAATGAAACATTGTAATCATAAAGTTTCAAAATGTGTTAAATCTTGTCCAGGACGCATTTGGGTATATGATGGAAAGATATACTTTTAGTAAATAACTTGACTGAGTAAAGGAGAAGGATTTACATATTAATGGTGCTAGTGTTCCCTGAAGGATGAAATACAAATCTTATATGGTTATAAAAGCCTGGCTCTTTATTGTCCACCAAATACAATTTGTGTGGGGAAAATAGTGGGGAGTGTCCGCTGTGGGAGTTTCTTGTGTTTGTGGGAAAAGAATCCCTCCAAATTGGAAATAGCTGTTAAGTAATTTAGTGTGGATTATTTTTCTTACAGTCTTTAGTAATTTATCATGAATACACTGTAGGTAAAATACAACATTAATACATTAACTTTTTATAAAGCCTTTTTTTTTTTATTATTAGCTTTGTCAGATAGTCACTGAAATTCAGAAACTCGAGATTTGATCTGTTTATTTTAAGCATATCTTTAAGTGAATCATTGGACATTGCTAACAGTACATGGAACAATCTTTTTTTATGGAAATGTTCCACACGTATATTTTATGAGCATAGCTGGCCTCTCTAGCCTCTGGCTTGCTCTACCTTTCCTTGTATTTTGCATTCCCATGAATGAGAATGAACTATTATTTATTCTTGGCGCTCCCAAGAATGGAGTGAAAGAGTAACTTAACTTTTGCCCTCAGTGTCTCCACCTCCTCCAGTCAGAGCAGATGTCACAGGCATGTGCTAGCTTTCAGCCTGTCTTAATCATGTTCTGAACTTACTCATTCCCAGGAGCCAACAAAGAGTAGTCAAGCAGTAGGAGTAGTTATGGGAAAGAAGAATAAATAGTGCAGATGTTAGGAATTAAATCTAGACCATATTTAAGATGTCTCTTGCCTCTCCTGTAGCCCAAATCTTGACTGTTCTCTTCAGAGTCCCAGTCTAATTGTTTAAGTGTTCTGGCATCGGCCCTGGATGCAGCTCTGAACCAACAGAAGGGCTGCTCAGCTCTGGGCCATGCCCAGGTACCTCAGAGCAGCCTTCCCTCACTGATGGGAGGGCAGGGATTTCAACGAGCTGCCCCCAGGGACCACCACTTTCCTCTACAGTCCAGTCAGGATCTGGGCTTTACCAGAGGGAAGGGAAGAGGTGGTCAATCAGCACAGTGTCAAAGAATGTCCTGAGCTGGAAGGGACTCACAGTGATCACTGAGTCTGCTTTCTTCCCCTGCACAGGACAGCCCAAAACCCCATACCATGAGAGCGCTGTCCAAACACTTCTTGAAAAGTCCCCTTGAACTCTGTCAGGCTTGGTGCAGTGACCAGTTTCCCAGAGAGCCTGTTCCAGGGCTTGAACTCCCCAGGGGAGAAGAACCTTTCCTGATATCTAACCCAGACCCTCTGACACAGCTTCAGGTCATTCCCTTGGGTCCTGTCCCTGGTCACAACAGAGAGGAGATCAGTGTCTGCCCCTCCTGTTCCCCTCATGAGGAAGCTGCAAACCATGATGAAGTCACCCCTCAGTCTCCTCCAGGCTGAAAAAACCAAGTGACCTCAGCTGCTCCTCCTATATCTTCCCCTCAAGGCCTTTCACCATCTTTGTGGCCTTCCTCTGGACACTCTGTAATAACTATATACCTTTTGTATATTGTGGAGCCCAAAGCTGCACACAGGATTAGAGGTGAGGCTGCATCGGCGCAAAAAAATGCAACAATCACCTGCCTCAACCAGTTGGAATGAACGGCAAAATGGAACGGCAAAACCAGATGGAGAAAACAAGAAATGAGCTGTGAACGAGGGAGAGAAGGAACTCTACCCTATGGGGAAGCCATTCAGGAGAGCAGGGCTCCCATCACCTGCTCTAAACTGGGCGTGCAAATTCCACATGGCACACGCTGTTGGTTTGCTGTATGGCCACCAGATGCCACCAGTGAACCAGGAATGAATTTGGCTTGGGATTTATTTATTTTTTTCCTTTCCTTTTTCTATTTTTATTTTTTTTGTCATGAAGTTGCAGGAAGGACCTGTCAGACTCTGGGCACATGCGATGTGTTTCATGCATAGTCTTTGGTTCCTTCTGTGTTGGTGACAAGAGTATTCAATATCAGATACTTGAAAATTTATAAGCATTGACATAAACATAACAGAACCACTGGACCAAATCCGTGCCTCTGATTATAGCAAGTTTCTCCACAATATCGTTATTTTAACCCTTAAGCTACTTTATAGCTCGTCCTAAGAACTGTCTGAGCAATGCACATAGTTGTTAAAACTTATTTGCATTTTGACCCAGTGTTTGATTCAATTGCCTCTTCCCCCTTATTTTTTTGCTATTTGCAAATATGGGGCAAAGAAGTTTTTTTTTTCCTACTTTATTTTTTTATCTATGTGTATCGTCTCATGATTGAGACTCAGTAAAGCTTGGTTTTGATGAGTTTATTGCTATGCAAATCTTTCATTAACAAGTCTCCATGGGCAATTTTAATCCATCATGAACTTTGGTTTGGTAAATTTTGTATTTCAGCAAGAATTACACAAAATCCATTTGCAAATGTTAGCAGGATTTACTTTGAAATTACAGGTTTTTTCACTTCAGCTCTAAATGGCTAAATAAAATACAGTAGCAGGACAATAATTGGTAATTGAAATTAATATCTCATTTCCAAAGCTATAAATAGTTTAGTTGTTATATTATTGTTTCTTTTTGAGTCTAATAACAGGTATGTAGTCTATAACAGTAAAACTATTACAATACAAATATTGGACTATCCAACATGTTGATCATTGAAGAAAATGCAACATTCATAATCCAGCACCAAAGATATCCTGCTCTTGACCACTTCAACTTGAAAACAAATGATCAATATAAATAAAATATGAGCTCTTTTTTACAGATGATAACACTGACACAATTTTAATACACTGGAATGCTTTGCAACAGGATATTATTTCCAGCTTAAATAATATATTGATGTTAGTGTTATAGGCTGTTGATATACAAATACAATTTCGGTTCTGAAAAATTCTTCAAAAAATGCTCAAGGAGATCAACAGCAATGCAAACTGTATGGTCTGCACAACTGTGTCTCAATCTCCTTAATTAAACAGGGAGGTGCTCTATCCATTATTAGATGTTCACACTTGACTTCACACTCTCCTTTCAGTGACCATTGGAACACGATTTCTACTTTTTCCCTTCTCTTACACTGAAGCAACTAGTGGCTCTCTAAAAGTGGGTTAAGTTTTAAGGGAAGAAACTGGCCTTGGGACAAAACCACACAAAGTTCTTGTTGGTTGTTTTCCACTGAAGCTATTTTCCAACAGGATATTGAGTTCTCTTTAGAAGGACATTTTTTGGAAGGTGCCTGCTTTCTGCAGACAATTTAATCTTTTATTTTTGTTGGAAAGAGAGAACACCTGACAGCTGAAAACCCTTTGGCTGAAAACAAAACAAACCAGAGAGACTTGGAAATGCCCTCCAGTGCCTTACGTCATATGTCCAAGGCAGACCGTCCCCCTGTCGGGACTGTAGGGTGGGGAGGCACTGGGTTGCAAAACCAAGAAAAGGGGCAATCCCCCAGTTTTCTAAACCCTTAAGAGAGGTTTTTAAGCAATTTTTTTCAGGTTTCAACAGAGGTTTGTTATGAGTAGCCTCAGCTGTTTTCTTCTAGATTTTTTTTTTAATAGGAAAAGCATGTATTTTGTAACCTTTCCCGCTGTTTTGTTTCAAGCACCCTACTTGCCCAGAATAAGTCAACTGTCTAGAGCCAGGCTGGGACATCATCCTGCATGTAGGGCAGGGTAAGATCTGGTGAGAAGAACTGAGGTCAGAGCCTGAAAGAAGTGGGCAAGGCTGTGGGGACAAGGACATGGCAAGGCCCAGCCAGAGTGGCAGGACAATGAGCCAGATGACCAGGGCAAGTGTCCAGAGATGGGCATGGCTGCAATGGTCAATGGCTCATGGAATTCAGATTGCTCAGGGTGGGAGCTCTGGGCTTCTGATGCAGAGATGCTGCTCTGTTAGGGGAGACTGGGACCAAGATCCCAGAAAACGGCTTAGGATCCTGGTAAAATGAAGGACTTCAGGAGATGAGGGCAGGGCTTTGGACTGTTTGGACAAGCAGGATTGCAACTTCTGTAACAGGAAACTGAAGTAACTTTTACCTGTGAGAAGCACTGGGAAGCTTCTGGCTTGCCTGTCAGTCAGGCTCAAATGTATTTTTTTCCTTGCCAAGAATTTTGCTTTTGGACTAGCTGTGCTTATCGCTTCCACAAGACTCTCCTCTTTTGCATCTTTGATATTCTGGATTTAATTTTAGCACTAATTCTAACTTTTTTCCCTGTCTAAATCACAGTGTTGTTCACCTAAAATCATCCACATGACAGTTATTAGCATATAAATCTTTTTGCTTCAGTCCTCCTTCAGAGCTAGTACGATTTAATTCGTTTACAGCTAACAAATGCCATCTAGTGGTTCTTATGGGCTTAATTTAGCATCTCGTATAATATAGCAGCTTGGTGTTGAATGAACAAAAATCACAAGCAGCTAATACAGAAAAGAGGACAATGTGCTTGGGGTGTTCTCAAGCTACCTCCTCTGTTTTTGTGGACTAAGACATAAATAAATACGTATTGATCTGGTTGTGTTGATATAGGATGTTTTCTTACCACCTGTACTAGTTACACAACCATCCAATAAAGTTAGTCAGCCACGCTCCATTTTCTGAATAGAACTTGTATACCCACAGGGAAACTTCCACACACTTGGGACTAATTTTTTTGCCCCTGCAAACAAATATTGTGATTCATGGAAGGGGTTTCCATATAATTAAGCCAACAATGAGTCAGGCATTCAATTAATGCAAATTCATTAAACAAAAAAGTATTCCAAACCAGAGATTTGGAATAAACCACGAAGGTTTATTATAAGCACTGGAGTCCAGAGATGAAAGTTCACCCGTGAAAGCAGTGGACTGCAGAGATTACAGGGGTTTGTAAAGTCATGATCTGTACTGGGCAGTAGTTATAGGGAGAAGTTATTATTTCTCAGGATTAAAATGTAGAAGGTTTAAAGTAAGTACATTTTTATGATGCACATAACTGAATTGTAGGATGCATTGCTGTAGCATTCTGACCACAACTGCATATGAGTTTAAAAATGGGCTTTGACAAATTCATCTGGCTTAGATTCATCCTGTGATGTATAGGTATGTATGTGTACCATGCCTGGATGTGCTGTCTAGCTCAGGATTTCCTATGGTCCTGAAAGTAGGCAGGGTCTCTATTATAAAATGTTTGTCTCATGTAATTTATGTAATTTTTGCCTGAGAAATAAGTTACTGATCTTCACCTGGTAAAAGGCTCTGGACTTTACTTCAGCCCTGGATGTCAGTTCTGACAATCTTATCTGGCTCAGGAATACTGTAAAGGTTGGCTGATTTAAGAGATTTCCTAAATGAAGTGCATATAATCCTTTACCGGAGGTATCAAATATCCACAAATTTTATGCATTATATGCACTGTATATACACTCATTCATTAAAATTCTGACCTATTGCACACTTCCCCTTTTGACTTTTATTTCTTTTTCCTTTCTCATATCTTCATCCATCTGCTTTCTGTCTTGACTAAACAGACCAAAGTGCTCTCCGTACTGAGATAAGCATCTCATTTGCCAAACTGCGGTGTATGAGTAAGGTGACAAAATTAAACAATTTTGCCTCTTCCTACTTGGTATATAATAAACTAGAGAACAAAGATTGTAAGTCAAATTACTCTGGGGTTTGGCCTTTCTGACCAGTTTAATGAATCACTTTTCACATAGCGTGAAGAGCATCTGGCAGGTGAAAGATGAAGCTCATGAGGTGATTCATTGTAGTTCATTGTGTGCTAACTCTAAAGAGAAACAAACTTAGAGCAGTCTCTTAGTCTCAATTTATCCTAAAATATCTTACATTCCTACATAATGAGGTTAATTTATAAACAAAAGTAAATTACTGAATGTGGAATATTAGCGCAATCATGTTACCTGTGATTTCAGTGAGGATGTAGAGCCACTCACCAGCATTACAACAGGTCATGCCTTTCTAAATATTGGAAAAAACCACCAAATCCTGAACAGGTAGCAGCCATCAGAGGTTTGTGTCACCAAAAAATCGATGGTGAGTTCAGCTGTCATCCTGGTTGTGTGGGAATGACACTTGTGGCCTCTGACTGGGAAGTAAGAAATATCTTCATGTTGTTTTAGTTTCCACTGAGTTACCACTTATTCAGGGGGCTAAGTGATGACAGCAGTGACCTAGAAACTCATCTTTGCTTTGGGAGAAAGCACAGGCAGCTAAACTTTTGACTGTACAAACACTGTGTCTGCTGTTGAATTGTTAACATTGAAACAACCACTTAAGTTTCAAAAAAACCTTAACGTTAAGTAATTTATAGAAGAAGCAGGAAACACTTTGAGATTACTTTCAAAAAATTGGGTTTTTTTCAGTATAAAAGTCACAGGTAAGAACATTCCAGCTTAGGTGGGAAAGGCTCAGATGTGATGTCTTTTGTATCACAGAGTGTATCAAGAGAGCTCTCTATTCAGTCCCCTCCTCTGAGTGCATGCTCGGCTCCGTCTCAAAGAGCATGGATGAAGAAAGGGATAGATCTGAGCTGCCAAGTTCTGCCAAACCCCAGAATCCAGCAACTCCTCTCGCCTAGTCTGACTCTTCTTAAATAAGTTTACTGCCTCTTCTTAGGTAAATTTAATGCAGTATTTTCTTCCCTACTTGACAGGAGATTTTTCTACTTAGCAAGTTAAAGACCATAACCAGAAGAAGAAGAAGTGGTTAAAACCCATTCTAGGCTGGGGAGGTTTGAAAATTTAATGTCCTTCTTCTTGGCAAGGTTCATGACTGTGACGATGAGAGGTGCATGTTCTCCTCTGCTACTCAGGCTGGGCCACTGGGCAGATGCTTTGACTGGCCCATCCAGTCCAGCACTGTCCCCTGTGTAGCTGCAATTGCCCTCTCACCCCCAGCCTTTCCCAGTGCTGTTGAGCCACTGTTCATTCCCCTGGGCAATCTACCTGACCCTGCTGTAGGGCAGCAGTGATTTACCGCCCCAGGGCATAATAAAAATTAGCAAAAATCCTTTTAACTAGGTTTTGTTTTTTTTTTTTTTGGTTACTTATTGATTATTTCCTCTTACTTTATTCATGTGATTTCTCAGGAATGCAAAGCATCTATACAGAGTCTTGTCTAGAAAGAGTGATTGATGCAATTCTGCATTAAATATTCTAAACAGTTCACGAGGTTAAAAGGATAACATAATAAACACATTTCCCAAACTCACACTTACTCAACTGTTTACATTCAGATCTGTAGAACAAAATCTGATTAATGGAACTACCCTGGTAGTTTTCATATTAACTGATCAAATCCCCTTTTCTAGGCATGAATGTCATAACACAAGTTAAATGTATATTTTACAAAGTTGTCATGATTTTTATGGTGGAATCAGGGTCACTAATGAGCTTCAGTTCCATTTGACCTGCATAAGAGTAGAAACAGCCTTTCACAATACTTTCTCTGTATTTAATCCCCACCTTCAGTGTGTTTAAATAAGTGATTGAAATAACAGCCACAATGAAATAAAAAACCCAGCAGGAGCAAAAAAGTATCAGATAAGTAGGTTACATTTACGGTAACTGATTTTCCATATATTCAGATGGATACACATGCTCTAAATCAAATAAGATATTTCAGGAATCTTGAAAAATTAATCAGCTTTGAGAATTTGGTTCTCAGAGGATAAATGCAGAGTTAAAAGTCCAGCCACATCTGCTGATTTTGTATATGCTATTGTATTGTACTGTAACTAATGAAATAAGACATGATGAGTCAATGCATCTGCTGAAAAGAATGAAAAAATATGATTCTCATCATTATATATGACACATTTTTGGAAAGGGAAGATATAAAAGAGCTGCAGATAACAATAAAAAAAAAGAGTGGAGATTTAAAATATTTCTGTGATTTGAATATGAAAACTGGAATGAAGTGGGAGTTTCTAGGAATGAGAAGCTTAAGGGATAGTTCCTAATAAATTAAATTATATCTGACTCATTTCTCAGAGCAGGGATCAACAGTGGAGTTTCTATAGGTAAGAGGAGATGAACAATACTTTAAACGCCTTGTAATGTGTTCATTTCTGTTCTGGTACCACATCAACATTTTTTTAAAAATCTCTGACTGTAGAAGAGGCTACTGAAAAAATATCAGGTACCTTTTGTGTCTCTGCAGATAACAATTAAGGCAAATACATTTTAGACACCTGTCCTCAAATTTCCTGCAAAAATAGGAAGCATGCAAGGTATAGTATTTTGTATTCTAGCCTGGACTTAGGAAAAGATAGTTGTTTATAGCACTTTATAATGGGTTTAGATAATGATATGAAACAGTGAAATGTAATAAAAAAACAGCCTGCTCACCACAGACAGTACAAAAAATGGTAAGAACTACTGGGAAACAGGTGATTAAGCAGTCTGCATCATAAAACCTGTACAGACATGAGAGATAAGTAATTAATCCCACAAGCTCAGATAACAGATACTTTAAAAGTTTTGAAGTTGAAAAATAAAGGAGACACAGAAACTACAATGAAATTTAAAGCATTTTAACAGAATTATTTTTAAATTGACTTGTAAAATTGTTGATTGCAAGACAATACATTTGCTAAGCATGTACAGGGTTATGAAGATCTTACATTTCTCTAAAAAACCACAAACTCTTAAAATTGAGCTAACAATATTTTTAATTTTATTTTTTAATGTTAGGTGTCAGAGTTCTACAAACATAATTTAAAAATGGCGAGTTTTGTCACCCCACTGAAAGAGCTTGAAAGTGCATCCATGTGCTACTTTTTGGGGATAAAATCTGGTTATATATAATTTGTGAAAATGGTAATTAGTACCAGCTTTTCTTATTCTCAATGGCACTCTGAGTGCCATTGGAACATGGTCAGGTACACAGACACACAGCAGTTTTTGGGATCTCTGCCTAAGTGCAGAATATGGGATGTTGTCTCACTGCTGCCACAACAAAGGTTTGCAAAGTCGGATAATTCAGGATCCTTCCTGGCAGCTATGCCATAGTTCCTTGTAAGCCGTGAATTACTGAAGAGAGAGTGTCTCTAAACCACTGTTATGACTCTCAGATGAGCATCAAGACTGCTTTCTTCCTATCTTCAACACACAGATGAAAATTAGCATTTTCTTTCATTAGCATTTTGCTTTTTTTTTTTTATTCGTAATTTAAAGAGACACTGTCTTGATGACTGTCAGGGAATAACTAGATGTGTGGTTGCTAATGAATCTTTAACAAATATATTGATAAACATGGCTGTGACTGACTAACAAAATAGCACTTGATCAAAATTTGAATAAGGATATTGAAATAGAGCAGAAAACATACAGTGAACAACTACATAAAGGCAAAAGTCCTCTGGAAGGCAGAGTACATGATCATGAATCATCTTACCTCTGAGTAATGACACTAAACTATTTTCCTAAAGAGAATCTTTCAGTATAAAAGAAACTCTAATCCATAGGGATTGAGAAACTTGCAGTGTTAGAGATTCTATCTTTAGGTTTAAACCTAAATTCTTGCTCACTGAGGTAATTTAGACAGCATTAAAACCTGTGCTCAAGACAAAAATGTTTTGCCTCTCCCAGGACTCCTTGAAGCTTCCACTGACATCTTTCAGATCCTTTCAAGTTCTGTTCTTGAGAGGAATTTAAGGGTGTTTTGATACCAAGGGCAAATGGAGGCAGAAATTAAATAAATAATAACCTAGATATTAGACTTCATGTTTTGTCAATGTATAGTTATCATTTTGCAATGAAGTGGAATGTTATTATTCATCAGCTTTACTGGGGTCATAAAAGCCCTGATCAGAGAAATGATTTGTCCCTGGCTGTCCAGCTGCGGAAATATGATCCAGAAGTCCTAAATATTCGTGACAACAGCATCGCATCTCACATGCCTTTTATACCAGTTTTAAAAGTCTTCTGGCAGAAGATGAAAGGTGCTGTAAAACTATTAAACTATACAATTAGAAGTCAATTTTTTCTAGTTCATATACAATATTCTAGGATGGAGGTCCTTGCCTCACACGTTCCATGCTAAGGAAGCTGACTTGAATGCTGCCTTGATTATTTTCTAAAAGAAATACATTAGTACATTTCTTCATCCCACTTTTGTAGCAATAATTTCTAATATTCATTTTTAGAAAGATATCAATATTGGATGATAGTGTTGAAAAACAGTAAGAGAATTTGTTAGATTGTCTTGTCCTTAAACTCTTGTAATTCAAAATTAAAAGTGCTGCACAGTCTCCAGAAAAATCATGAAGTGTGAGAGTTGTATGAAAGCTCATGAGTGCCACATCCCATATGAGCTCTGGCATATTCATTTAAGCATGGTGTAAAGCTGATGTACTGTTGTAAACACACACAAGAAGGTAGATAATTTTTAAAATAATAAACTTCTACAGATGTACATTATACTAGATTTTAATGAGCTCTAGGTTCATCTCCAGAGACAAGCTATTCACTCAGAATGGGGCTTCTCAATCACATTTCAATTATTGCTCTCAATGTCCATGTAAGCACCTGTGTCTTGTACAGGGGTTTTGGAAGGGAGACACAATCTGAGAGGGCATCTCATCTGAGTGCTCCTGTCTTAGCACTGCAGCTCCATCCTCACCAAACCTCCTCTGTTAGATAAAATCCTGATCCTTTTCTTAAATTAATTAATCTCATCAAAACTATTTCTCACTGACCTTTTGATAGCCGTGTTTCTCCAAGGTCTGTGCAAGTATATTAGCACATACATTTTTTGCTGGAGAAATGACCATTTTGAGAGACTTGTGTCTGCTCATCTATGCTTGTGATTTCCATGCCCCTCAGTCACACTGATATACTGAAATAAATACTGACTCCAGCAAAAACACCGCAGACAAAAGTAATTCTCTATTTCACTTCACAACATGGCACATAAAAAGGGCAGGGAACTGCAGCAACCAGCACTTGAGGATAGGGTGCAACATTGAAAAAAACTCATAACACGGAGACAAAATATATGCAAAATTTTACCATTGAAAGGGGAAAAAAAGGCTGAAATAGTTGGCTGAGAAAATTTTACTGCAAGACAGGAATCTATAGGAAATGTGCTAATTCACTACTTCAGCATTTTGGGCCTAGCATAAAGTTCTTTCTTATGAGAATTTATACAGCAACAGGCCACAGGATGAACTTTCATTTTGTTTCTCAGCAGATTGGTCTGAAGGTATTCCTCAGAGTAAAAAAAGAAAATAGCAACAAACTCACCCAAGACTTAATTTATCGGGAACAATCCAACAAAATGGACCCTTAAAAACAATTTAAAGAGAACAGGTCTGAGGTTGCACTCATGTATAGCCCAGCTGCTAGCATTACCAGAGGTCAAACTTAGTTTGTTTTCAGCATGTTTCCTTGCACAGATATTAGTCTTTGTCTGTAATTTTGGCTATGTCTCTATTTTCCTAGCTCAGGTTAATCTAACACATCATCTGTCTTATTGTTTCTTTAAAAAAACCTCAACAACCGACATTTACAAGTCACGGTATTTGAAATACTTTTCTTTGGGTCAGTTTGTTAAATTGCTTCAGATTAAACAAACAAAATCTCAGTCTGCTATGTTTTGAACAGTGTAAATTTATTTTTATAGAATATCTGTTTTTTTGGGGTAAAACCAGCAAGACATATCCTTAACCCCTATAACAAATTATAGATCTACAGAAGTTACACTGGTTTCTGCTGTCTGAGGGTCTGGCACAGACAGCTGATTGCATGATCCAGACACATTTTAGATATTTCTTTTACTAAAGGCCACTGTTTTCAGATGATCAGAGTAGGAGATGGGGTGTTTTTATCAGTGAGCACTTGTCCTTCTTGTTGTGACCAAGTCTGACTTTTGCTGTGAATTTTCAGATGATATTGGTTCTAGTCCTTAAGACGCTTAAGATCAGACTTAAGGCTAGGTTCAAAATGAAATGTAGATTTAAGGCACAGAGTATAGGACCCATGTTGTAGGCCCCAAGATAAAAGTCTCTTGTTGTGCCTGTGACCAGAATTCACTGTGAAGCCTCACCATCTCTTTTATATAGTTCCACAACTATTCCTATGTATTATAGGAAAGCAAGATTTGCCACAACGTAGTCCACAAGTGGTCCACATGTTGCCTAAACTAGACAAATGGAATGCTACAGAGGGTTCTATCTGACCCTCTTTCTCCAAATTAGGTGCCCTCATGTTATGAAAGATTCAGAGTCTGAAACAGATTAATGTGCTTTTGTTAAACATCTTTTTTTTTTTCTCTTACAAAAATCTCCTTTTTTTTTTTTCCCTTCCCCAATAATGATTAGAGCAGTGCATGGGAAGTCAGAGCTTTAAGATAATCTCCCTTTTTGCGTCTCATTGCAATTTATCTCTGTGGCTACTTCTGCCATATTAAGAAGGGTCGAAAAAATGTACACTGGCTATTCTGCTTGTCAAAGTTGAACCACTATATATCCAGAAAAGAAAAATTCACTGGCTCAGAGACAGTGTATGCTGTAGGCTGGTTTTCTGGCCAGTTTCTCTTGTCTCTTTACAGCTCTAATTTATGAGGAAGGGAGAGGGGGCAAAAGAAGCTATACCATCTCTCTTCAACTTCCTCTATAATAAGAAAGCATCCTTTAAAAGCTGGAAACTGACCTCAGTTCAAGTAGTTAAGGATATGTGTTTAAATTTTTTGCACAAATCCTGTGTGTTCTTTCTATTGTAGAATTCATAGAGATGCAATCAAGCTCTGCTCCTCATGTGATGCCTACTACTGTCAGTGGTCCTCTTCTTAATGGTATCCAAAATTGGATTTGTGACTGTAGAAATGTGGCGTTTGCTGACATAAGTTTCTTAATCCCTCTTTTTTAAAATGCACAATTACAAAGGGAAAAAATCCTGATTTCTTCATTTTTTTATAACCAAAATAGAATTGTGCAAATTAGCATCATGTTTTTCCTAGATATTGAATTCACCAAATCCTTAAAGAAAAAATACTGAATAGAATATATACATATAATTTTATTACAAAACACATAAAAAACAACAGAAGTCAGACAGAATGTTTAAACCAATAACTCTTTAATAACTTTGATTATGCTTTAATACCAATTTTTTGTTAGGAGTGGATACAAAGTCCTCATAAATCACATATGTAGAATTTTATCATTTTTTTCTTTTCACTATAGCAGTCAGTCCCAAAAGATTTTATTCCTGTGTAAAATTAAATTAATATTTTATTTAGTTTCAAAATATTTAAAAATATAGAGCATTTCTAAATAGAGCAACTTTAAAATTTTATTTAACAGGCTGTTTTCCATAAAAAGTGCTATACTTTTATAGTCTTTGATAACGAATTCAGAAATAAGTCTTGCTCTCCTTCAAGTATGAGATGGGTTGTGTTAGTATCTCTGTTTGAAAGGATTGATGGTGATGCAAATACTTTAAATGTAACCATGTAGTACTTCTTCAAGATGTTTCCTTCTCCCCTGCTGAATTTGTATTAAGATGTTGCTGCCTTTGTATTTCTGTTAAAAGCAGTGTGTTCAGAAAATCAGTAGTTTTGTTACTGTGTATTTCCTGACCACGGTCCTGCTTGTGTGCCTGTCCTTCCTTTCTATTTGGATCCAAAATACTACCAGAAGTGTAAGACAGACCTTAATGGACCCTTTGAGTTCAATAAAAGACACTTTCTGCTCTACACTGAGCATTTTCAATAACTATCCATATATTTAGAAAGTTACAGTACTTTCAAGAGAAATTGCTACTGAAATCAAATTTCAAAGCAGGGTTTAGCTCAACAGAGAGTAGAAAAAATCATCAGATGTAAGTCTAATACCAATCATTCCTGTGTATGAGAATTACATGCCAAGTGTTTGCAAATTTTCCTCTTAGAAAAACCCCTACCATGTTCATACAGAGGAAATTGGTTTACCAAGATCTTGGTTCATAACTCCTGTGCTCCATGGTCCAACAATTACTGACATGAATTGTGAATCATTCCTGAAAACTTAGAAGTACTACAGGCAAGCCATCAATTTTCAGATAAAAGAAGCAGCTGTTTTTGTAGAAATCTGGTTTTACTACCCTTCAACAGAACAGTACGCAAAGTTCCAATAAAGGAGGCAATTCAGGAATTATAAAGTTTTTGGTTTAGAGGCGTTTTTCCTTTCCCAGAAACACCAAACAATTCCAGTTCAATATGAATTGCAGACATAAGAGCAGGTCTATAAATGTCTTCTGTGAGTAGTTAACAAAATAGATGTTTTTCAAAGTTGTCCAAGACATTGTAGTTGACAAGGAAATCAAACAAGATTGCTTTGCCAGTAGCAATAAACCAATACAATTTTATAGTGTTTATTCCTATGACTGCATTAAAATTATGTTGCAATTCCCGGGTGCCTGAGTAAAATGACTTTTTTTTTTACTATTTAATCATGACTAAGTTATCTAAGCAGATGGAAATACTTTAATCTCTTCTTATTGTGTTTGTCTCCTGCTGGGTATGACATGTGCTGAAATCAAAAGCTCAACAGTCAAACAGGCCAAAATTTTGATATTTAAAGAAAAAAAAAATAAAGAAGTCAAAGGCCATTCACCTAGAACTTTGTTTTCCAAGAGCCCCAAAAGCCAGAGCATCCTCCTGGAGTCTTCATTTAAGAAACATTAAGTATTATATATCTGAGCCACAGGTTATTTTGAAATGTTTTGAGTTGAAGAATCATTTATCTATTCCAGTCACGCAGCAACAGCACCAGCACAAGGAATGTCAGAAGATAAATAAACCAAGAAACACTATGAATATCTACCCAGAATCAAATACCCCACCCACTACCCAAACAGGTGCCCTTCTTTGCATTACAGAAGTAGAGGAAGAAAAAACCTCAATAGATGAATTTCTGTCTGTGTTTTCTTTTCAAAACAGGTTCAGATGAGCTGAAACAACAGCCTGTCTCCCAAGAAGAGGGTACCACTCATCCTCCTGCTGCTCTAAACCCCTGCTATGTGAATTGCTGCAAGATAGTCCATACAATGGCCAAAACGGGTAAGCACCTGAGATTGCAACAGGCACACCTGGGTCTTTACCTCCCAATAGTAGAAATTCACCCGTGCTCAAAAGACAGCAAACAGTGCCTGTGAATGACTCCCTGTTTACACAGTTTGACTCATCATTTTCTTGATGAATGCAGAAAAATAAGTTAGAAAGTGTGAGCTTCTGTAATTCACAGACTGGGATATATGTGCCAGGGAAGTTTTCAACCGAAGGTTTTTAAAAGAAAATGTAAGCTTGTAGAAATTTAACACATTAGAATTTAGAAAGTGAGTGGTTTGTTTTGTTGTTTGTTTTGTTTTTTTTTTTTTTCCCCAAAATACTTTGTTAAAAATATCTTCCTGGTATAAAGAGGAAAGTTGTTGCAGAAAAAAAATATAAGGAATGTGGATCCAGTTGAGCCAAGCTCTCACATGCAGGGGCATTTAAGCCTGTGCCTTGCACAGCCCACACTGGTTTATCTCTTGAATCCTTCTCTTGTTCTTCCTCTGGATCAATGAATAAACAATTATTCTCACACGTGATCTTCTTCAAAAGACAACTCTCATGTACGCTATTAACTTAGTCTGCGGTAGCTTTAATGTTCACTCTGTCTGTGCAAGAACCCTTGTGGAACAATCTGTCTTATACACAGAGCATTTGCTCTTTGCCACTTTCTGTGGTTCATTTTCACCAGCTAAAGTGATAGATTAATGATGTATCAACACTCCCTCTGCAGGGAGTTTTCTGACTGTGGGTTTTCTCCATCCCGAGCTGGTGCCCTAGACAACAGACACTTCTGATCCTGTCAAGGGGAGCAGAGGGGGAGTAATGACAGAGAACAAAAGAAAGAGGTCAGTTTATGCTTTGAAGCAAAAGAAGGAAAGTATTTTAAACCCTGAAAATTCCTGAAGAATAAAAAAAAATCATTTGGTATTAGTTCAGAAAGTTAGCTGTGCAATGAATGTTATAGAGAGCATTTGAGTGAACCCTTTTTACTTTATTAATATCTTATAATACAGTTGTACTTGAACATGACATATTATTCCAATATTGGTCTTTCTAGCTACATATATCGTAAAGGTAACATGATTTCATTGTACTTAGTACTTCCATATTCAACGCGTCAGAAGCTACCATTTACTGTCCGTAATTTCACGTGGCATAAGTACATCTTATATTTCACCAGGAGTTACTTGCTATCTATCAATGCTTTCCCCATATAGCAAATCCTCCTGTAAACTCTTGGTTTCTCCATACAACCTGAAGAAGATTCCAAGCATTCAGGTGAGCTCAGGTATCGTGAGTTTCCATCTTTTAAGCTCAAGTTTAAATTGTGTCACTTCTTTCATTATATTCATAAGATTTAAAGGAAAACTTAGGGTGAGGACACAGTTTATTTTGTTATGGGTATGTATGATATTTAAAATTAAAGTTGTTTATACATTTTTTTCTTTTTTTTTTTTTTTTAAATCTGAGTTTCATACACTCAGCCTGCAGAAGTTCTAATGTAGTTATTTTTCTTTACCCACCTCTTCACTAATTCCAACTGCTATAGTAATGTCACCTTTAAACCAGGATAGCTCAAGGAAAGAATCTTTCTTAACAAAAACACTAAATAGTTTAGGATTTGGATATATATGCTGATATTCCTCCAGGCACTTTCCACAAGTGGAGTGTTAATATTGACATCCAAGCTGATGCTTGTACCAGTGGTCATGTCCTACTGGTAAATAAGGACAGTTTTGTTTCATGTCTGTATTGTGCAGAATAATAGAAGCTTCTTTGTCCTAAGATTTCCAGGAAATGTAGCCAGTTCATATCCCCTAGAATTGCCAAGGAAATGTGTATATGTTAACTCTTTTCTATTTTAGTATCAACTAGTGTTTTCCTAAGAATAAAATACACAAGGTATAATTAAAACCTGCTGGAATTCTTCAACGGCCCATGTCCTCAATAAAACAAAGCAATCAAAGCTGTGGCACATTCTAAAAAGACTCAGTTTGCCCTAGAAAAAAAAAAAAATCTGGTTAGTTTTCTCCAGGAGGCTAAAGACTGAAAAAATATACTGCCTCACAGCAGTAAATCTGCTTAATAAACATCCTCTCACCAGAATAAACTCTCTTTAAAATGGTACTATTTTTATTTTATTATGCAAGAGGAATTACATGGAAAAGTAAAGAATAGATTGAAGACAAAATCCTGAGTCAATATGAATGTTTTCTTCAAAAAGTTGAATGCCCTGGTTTGTTAGGCTTTTCTTGCAGAATACAAAAACTTAGTAGCTAGTGTTCCTATATTTGTTTTCTCCTGTTAATTTCTTTTAGTGTATCACTAAATTTGAACTGCCTACACTGTATTTCCATAGTGCTTTGGAGTCAGGTGGCTGTAGCTGAATGAATAATATTTGACCGACTAAAAGTGAGGCATGTTCAAACCCTGAATTATTAATCATGTACAAAGGAAGTAAGGGCCATATTAATAAATTTCATTAAGTTCAGACTGCTTGGTCTGGGCAGTGGCATTTGCCTTTCACAAACCTGTAGAGTCACTTGGGGCAAATCAGCAATTGTGTCTCTTCCCTTACACACTGCTGCTGTCTCAGTTCAGTACAGTCTCCACCCAAAGACATTTCACTTTGTGTTTTTGAAGGCAACTCTAGCCTGGAGCTCAGATGTAACACAAAGAACAATGATATTAATTTTACAGAAGGTGACTGAAACTGCCTGATGCATGTATCAAGTACAGGCAAGAACTCTAAATGCTTGTGTAAATACATATACACTAAGTGAGGACTGCTACTCCTGATCCTGGCGAAGGGCATCTTTCAGACATTCCATGTATAACACAGGCTTCTAGCCAGCTGGTTGCCCTGTGGGCTGCAAAATACACCAGCATGTAGCTGGAGTTACTCTAAAAAGTGCTGAAAATATTGTACAAGTCAAACCCAGGCATTTTCATATGAGTTTTCTTTTTAAAAAGGAAATTAGCAGAAAGCTAGACCTGAAAAAAAACCTGGAGGTTATCCTGGACAGACACAAACAAGAAGGATTAACATAGCTAAAGCCTCTCCAAACTCCTGTAAAACTAAAATAACTTACTACACTAGATAATGGATCTCTTTTATATGAAAAACAGATGGGTGAAAGAAGAAGAAGAAGAAAAGTCACACTGCAGAGCACTAAAAAAACCCAAAAGATACAAAATATAATTTAATGAGGCAAAAAATGTCTTCAGCTGACACTTTTTCTAACACTCTCATTCACTGTACAGTAATGTTAAGGGAAGTGCTCCATTCTCATGCCTAGTAACTGGCTTCCTAATTCTGCTGTAGAAATCATATCATGATTTGAAGCTTCACTCAGACTGCATAGAAGTTGAAGTCCAACATCTATGCCTTTCAGAAAAGGGCCAAATTAGCATTAGGGCTGGTTATGCAGCCTTAGATTTAATTTTTTTTTAAATTATTTTGAGACATTAGGTGTCTGATTGGGATGCCAGAAGTTTTGAGAAAAAGAATACTCTTTTCTTTTTCTCCTTTTTTTGGTCTCCTTTTTCTTTTTTTCCCCCCAGCAGCAAGAGCTTCCAAGAACTAAAGAACAGTTCAAACAAATGAGAAAACAAAAAACCTGTGAATGGCAATGTTAAAGTCTTCTGCTCATCCAGAAATAGGTAATGAGATGATACAGAAAAACAGTGCTGTTCTAATTTTCTGACTTTAGTGATAAAACCCAGATGTTGTAGAAAAGATGCAAAGGACTCACAATAGGAATAATTTCTTCCAGAAAGATTTACTTTTAATCTTTCACATAAAAGAGATTGATTTAAACCCGAAACAGGGACTTTTCAAAGCCTTTCCAATATTCTTTATTTTAGCATTAATTATAAGAGCTCTAGCTTTTCTTGGGATGTGTATAAGTGACAAACTCTTTTAAATTGGTAGGGAGATAATCTAAGACATGTTTTGTTACAAAGAGTTGGTGAAACAATGATTTGCTGCTTATATAGAAGAGGAAAGAAAGATGTTGAATACTGAGGACAAATATTAATTGAATTTTTCAAAGCCTTTTCAGCCTAATTTATAACGACTGGGCCATTAAACAGCAAGAATGGAGATGACACGTAACAATATAAATCATAATTACATATAATGATTTGCATCACTGAGATATTCAGCAGCAACTAATTGGATAAGATAAGGTCTTTGTTTTGAAGAAGACTAGTTTTAAATTGTTAAACTTGTAGACAAATTGTTTTTAAAGACAGGCCATAATCATTAATATCTAAAGAAAGCATGGTGAGAAATAAAATCATTCCAATTTAGGGTGTTTCTCAAATCACTCTGCACATGATTGACAAGCACCGTGAAGGCTATCACTCAAAGAATTAGATTAAAAAACCCAAACAAACCAAAAACTGAAAAATGAACTAAAGAAAGCTGCTAAAATTGTTTACACGAGCCTTCTTAGTCAACTGTTCTTATAGAAATGTATTCTTGCTTCCCAAATAAATCCAGTCAAAGAATATTTCTATACTTGGCTTGTTACATTGGGTAAAGAAAAATCTAAGAATGTGTTTAATTACTGCTATGAACAAGGCTCTGAGAATATTTGATTTTTGATTCATTAAAAGAATAAAAAAGAAAAAAACCTGAAGGATATTCCTTTGAAATGTGTTTTTACTCCAACAGAGGTAAAAGTTGTACAACTGTATTCATCTTTGTCTTAAATTAAATATTTAATTAAGAAAGAACTGTTTTTTCTGTTCCCTCTTTCACCTCCCAGCTCTCAGTAGAGACTCAGCTGTAGCACAAATTTTTTTAGTGTGTATCTGTTTCCTAATAATGGTTGCAGGAAAGGACGGAGAATAGGAAAGAAGGTGGGAAGAAGTGTTATTAAGTATTTCATCTGATTCTCAAGTGTCACAAGTACTCACATGTAATCTGTGAGTTTTCCTTTCCTTTAGTCCAGGAAAGAAATAAAAAAGGTAATATTTTTATTTTTCACCACAAACATATATCCCACTGACGTCAACAAGGCCAGAGGATAAATTGCAGCCTTAAGGAAGCTGAATGGTGACAGACAGTTCTAGGATCATCTGGGTATTTGCTATAGTATGAAAAGCCAGTCAGGTTTCCCTGCAGACATTGTCTGTCTCCTGTCATTCTTCTAACAGGCACAGGGCCTAAGGGCTGAGAGCTGAGCATCCCTTACAAAGAGCAACCTCAGCCAGCTCCTCTTGACAGGATTTTGATGCAGAACAGCGACAACAAGTCAGGCTGGGGAGATCTTCTACATCTGTTTTCAGCAATTAATCCCCTAGAGGTAACTCCACTCACATGAAACTAATTTTGCAGTGTTTTAGCTAGAATGTGATTGAGTGAACAGACTGGAAATTGAAAAAATCTTGGTATTTATTTTGTGAAAACAAATGAAGAGGCCATTAACCTTCCAATAGAAATGATTACCATATTTGTTCTAAAATACTAGTCTTTTCTCTTCCCAGGCTTGAGAACTGTGCAACAGCTTTGGTGACAATCAAGATGATGCTACTTGTCAACACTAAGCCAAAACAGATTATTGCGATGAGGGAATCGCAACTCTCCAAACACAATCACGAAATCTGACCCCATAGACTCCTGCTGCCTCTCTTGTTATCAATCAGCTGTAGGTTAAATTCTCTCCGAGAAGAATGTAATCAAAGTTTATTTCAGAGTGCATTAAGATAATTTCCTAGACCTTACTGAAATAAATGAATGCCTCTCTTACAAATTAGTGTCTATTTGGACTTGAATAAAGAATGTTGGAGTCCTTGTATTCCTTTAATATCTGACGTCACAAAAAAAAGGTCAATTCTGTTGATAAACTTTCAGATTCACAAAAATTCATCAGACTGTATGTGCATACATTTCACAATTCCACTGCCAATGTACAGATATGAATGACAGATTTCGTCTAGATATGTTTGGGTTTGTGCATAGATACAGATACTTAACAACACAATGTTTCCTGCTTCTCCTGAAAGTTCTTGTTTTACTTCCTGGCTGTGTACAAAGGGTAGACACTATTTAGCCACAACCCAGTGTGAAAGGATCCCATTAATAGCTTGGTCACCTGCAATTTCTAAGACCAAACTGTTTTGGAAACATTCATTTCATAATGAAACATAAATTCATTCAAACATAAATTCAATCTCTTTCTGGTGTCCCCCCCCACAAAACAACTTTAGGATGGACTCCATTCATTTATTTGGAGAAGTTTAGTAGCACTGAGTGCTGGCAAAGCTACTGGGCATAGGGATGCTTTGCAAACTTTCTAACACACTGCCTAAGTAATAGGCACAGCTCTTCACCTTCAGACACCATCCTCATTTACTTTGTTATTGAAAATAATTTTTGTGTTTTAAGAAATTGCTTAGGCAAAGGTAAACTTGCCATCCAAACTTATATTTTACTCAAAGATATATTTAACCTACTGTTTCCAAATGGCAGGTTAATCATGGAATCATAGAATGTTTTGGGTTGGAAGGGACCTTAAAGATCCCTTTGTTCCAACCCAGCTGCCATGGGCAGTGATAACTTCCACTGGACCAGGTTGCTCAAAGCCCCATCCAATGTGGCCTTGAACACTATAAGAGATGCCATCATCCCCAACTTCTCTGGCCAACTTGTTCCAGTTGCCTCACTACCCTCACAGTAAAGAAAATATTTAGTTAACTTACAGCTTAAAATTAAATCGGTATTTTAAGAATAGAGTTTGTATCCTCTCATAACAGAGAAATTATGGCTGGTGTGCAGATTGTATGGATGAGCTCATTTGAAAGTTAAAACCATATAATTAATTATTGCTACTTTTCAAAAATTTTACCTGTAATAAAGAGATTGATACAAGTGTTTTGGAGTTTTTTCTAACTAAAACCCTCAGGGATTTGTAAGTCATTGAATTTTAGAATAACAGGATCTCTTGTTCTAAGCAGATATGTGTCTTGAGCTCTCTTTCCCTGTGGAGCTCTTTTATGGCTAAATCTGATAAGAATTTACTTCTGCAGTTATCTTTAAGATATCAGATCATCTGTTTTTTCAGCCCTTCAATCCAGGTAGACCTTCAAGTCAGGGATACGTTTTTATTATTTACAGAATCAAGTGATCTAATTCCCAAAGAGCTTTTGTGAATGGGAAATTTTTAAGAGACACTTTATCCTGATGACAGGTCTCCACATATCCAGAAATGTAGCAAATATTTAGAAAATGTTTTGCCTTGCCAGTGGATTAACTGTTTTGACTGATGTTAAAAAAGAAAAGAACTGTTGCTAGTATCATCATAAATTGGTGACCCCTTCTCCCAACACCTGAAAGACCAGGCAGAAGGTCAGAGCTTAAGAAAGTTTGTCTGGCTGGATCTGCTCTCGGATAGGTCTTGGGCTGCTACAAACATTGCTCAGGGCTGTTACTTAGCTTGAATCAAGTGCAACCAGGATGATTTCTATGGGATAGAAATCATCCTCATCTTTAGTCACAAAAAATGGGTTATTACGGAAATCTACTTTCATATAGAGAACATCATTGTTGGAAAGGGACTCCATGAAACAAAATCCATCTTAGAAATAGGCAGATATTGAGAAAATTGAAGTGACACAGGGAAAATACAGAATTAAGAAACACATAATCAATGCCAAACACTGATACATAGGTTACCATGCTACCTAAAGAACTATTTTTACATTTTATAATTTTCCTCACTTGGAATACATCATCTCACTGCATGCTAGCTCACACCAATGATTATCATGCAGTGAACTGTGTGTCTTTTTGCATCAATGGACTGTAAGTTCTCATAAAAATTAAAGTATGTCGAGCTCTCAAAAAGTAAAATAAAATGAAAAAAGATGAATTGGAAAAAATCCAGCTTGGAGATTTATTCTGTTTTTTATGTGAAAAAAGTAAGTGTACTTTATGATCCCTTTGGGTACAACAGTTCTTAAACCTTGTGAATTTTAATATGAGTATATGAAACCATACAGATTTGAATAAGATTTATGAACAATGTATGCTTAAAATTATTGTCTTCACATAGCAAAAATAAAAGCTCATCTCATCACTAGTTTCTTCTCACCCTGAACTTGCCCCTTAAATCTTATAAACTTGATAAAACAAGCAAGGGGGATGTCACAAGTTTAAACTGTTTTTCTGTCATCGGGTCAATAAGGTTTCATGTATTTTCAGACAATTTTATGATTTACAGTTCTCACATTCCAGTCTGGTTATGACTATAGCAAGGTCCCAGTGACTGTCACATCCATGAGTCACATTATTAATCCACTGCCAGACTCCGTTTGAACTGCTACACTTGTAAAGGAGCCAGCATGAAGCCCTTGGTTTTTGTAGACTGTCTGCTAGATCCTCAGTGAGTGAAAACTAAAATTTCATAGACCTCAATACAATTCCAGCCAAACACAGCCACTGATAGTCCCTTGGTATTTATCTCAAATCCCAATGACTTATTAGGTGTCTAAATAGCAGTAGCATGCAGGGATCAGAGTCACAGAACATGTATTTTGTAGACACACCAGAAAAATATTTGGAGATGACAGTGACAACAGAATATTTCTAGTGCATTTGTTCAAGGACATAAATCTTAGAGAATGTACTACATTCAATAATACATTTTAGCAATCTGTTTTTTTAGTTTTGTCTTATTACAACTGCTGTACATTGTTGTTAATAACAATTTTACTCATGACAACACAGATCTAGATTGTACAGCACAATCTAATTACATTTCTCTCATGCTGAAATCTTTACTGGGCAGCTCACAGCCACAAATATTAGCTTAATAATGGACAAGAATGACGCTAAAACATGTGAACAGCACAACTATATTACAAATATGTTTTAAATTTTGAACTTTTTTTCTCAACAGACAGCTGAAGACTGATTAATGGACCAAGTTGTTTTGCATGGCATTAAGAAACAGCACCAAAAAAATTTCTCTGTATCAGGAGAGTTCTGACTTTAATCCAGTATTGGAAACAATAAATGCAGTCATAAAAATCAAAGATTGCGAGGAAGTCATCAGACAAATTAACCACATCATGCAAGATACCTGGACTGGAGATGAATTAGATAAGCATGAATTATGACAGTTATAAAAATAACAATATAATCCATCTTCTCTCATGTGTATTTCTCATTATTCCCTTTATTTGGGTCTAAAATCAGTTTCAAAAAGGAAGGTTAGAAAGGTAGGTACTGATGTTCCAAATCTGTACTTGTGCTACACCAATTACATACTGGGCAGCATGGCTCAGCATGTGTGTTTGCACTGGAAAAACATACTTGTGCAATTTATTTCCTTTTAAACGGGCTGAAGTGGCTCTAAGAATCCTCTAGCTCACGACCTGGAAGAAACTTGAGTCTATTGTAGTAGCTTTGGACTGCCAGACTCGCAGGCTACTGCCCTGCAATATGGTCTCAAGCTATTTGCTTTGGCTCTGTGCTGCAGGGCGAGCTGTCATTTGGCTATTTCTACCAGTTTTCCTTCACCAAAGAAGCAGTCTAACCCTCAGCTCACAGCATTTACGAAGCACTGCTGTTTTCTATTTAGGGGTGAGGGAGAGAGTTGAAAGCTTAGCCTGGTATTCTTCACCCTTCACTATGCAGAAGCACTTCACGTCGTTAGCTCAGTATCTGCCAACACACTGGCACACTGCACGGGAATGCTCCTGACATCCAAAAATAACAAAGTGAGAACAATGGAAAAGCCTATATTTTATACAAAATAAAGCAAGTTTTACTCTGTAATGTGTGTTCTTAAATGAAACCACAGAAGAATTTTCTTATGTCTCTCAAAGCAAAAAAAAAAAAAGTTAGAAATTATAGAAATGCAGGCTGCAGGAAACCCCAAAAGGGACCATACGTGGTTCTTGGTAGTCAGACACCACAGGATTACTGAGTCAGAGAGCAGTGCTGTGACACAGAAACCAAACTTCTATGGCAGATAAAGACTTTAGGACAGCCATAGATGCAGGGGATTGCAAGGAGGACGTTTGCATAGCCAGGCCTTCAAACTCAATACCAATAGTAAAAGACCAAAAGCTACAACTGCATCACAAGAAAAGACCAGAAGAGATTCAAGGCATCTTCCTTATCAGAATGCAACTCAGAGCATCCAAGAGTCCCTACTGAGATAATCACAGGGATAAAAAATTCCTCTGGAACTTGATTCTAAGAATCCCTTACTACAGAACATATTCATAGTTTGATTTTCCAGAAGAACAAGAGTAATCTCTGCCCTAATCTTTAATCTGCTACTGGTGCTATTTCTTTGAATGTTTTTCACTTAACTTCCTCTCAAGCTCTTTTAATTTGTTGCTTTTTTGTATTTTTTTTGAAGCAAATGTTAGATTCACAGAAACAGAAAAAAATGAGTTGGAGAGAATTGCAGAGGTTTCTAACCCAGCCTCTTACTTGGAGGATGGCTAAATTTGAGGTTAGATTTAAAAAAATCATGTGTTTTGAAATTTTCTGAGGACAGAGCTTCAACAAGGTCTCTGACTGGGTGTAGGGCTTCACATGTGTTTTGTTGAAACTCATTCCACACCTCTAGGTCCATTATTTTAGTTTGCCAAGGTCCTTTTCCTCTGAAGGGCAACTCTGCCCTGCTGGGGCTGCCACTACTGCACACGGTTGCACTCATGAAGGAGGTAAGGCTGTGTCCCTGTCCCATTCTCCAGGTTTTCAGCGGATACATTAAACAGTATAGGCACTATACCAAACCCTTAGGAGCATTATTTGTAGCCCAGCACCAGATTTTGAACAGCAGCTTCTTGTTTTATATTAAAGCACTTAAACTCTTTGAAATTATGCACAGCTAAAGTGAGAGATTTCAAAGAATTGACATAATCCCAATGCAGCAACCCAGGCAGTTTGTCACCTACCCTGCAGTGGATCTGTCTAGTCCATATCCTTCTTGGCTATAATCTGACTACAGGGATATTTTGTGATACCCTATCAAAAACCTTACTGAACTCTGTCTCTTCTTGCTTCTGCCATTAACCCCAGGCTGTTACAGATATTCTCATTTGTGTTTCCTGTAATCTGCACTCATACCATGTGTGCCCCCAGGTGTATTTATGTTGATCAGAATTCAGAAATATTTATTTCAGAGCACATGTAAATTTTAAGGTGACGACTGTACCTACATCACCAAAAAGTTGATATCAGCACTAAAGGTACCAGAGAAAGATTAAAGCAGAACTATTCCAAGAACTCTGAGGGCTGCATGTCTAAAGCTTAGATAGACAGTGCTTCCAAATCAACCCTACCTTTGGTATCTCTTCAGTAGGTGCCAAAAAAAGTTTCTTTATTTTTTACTGTGTAGCTGCCCAAAAGAATTACAGATCAATATTCTTTCTTTGGTCTTTGGTTGAACACTGTTTTAAACAAGCTATTGAGCATTGTTTCCATCAACCTGAAGCTTAATGAGAAAGCAAAAAAGGAGAATAACTTAAAAACAAGGCCAAAATAACAACAAGAAAAAAGCCAACCCCTCCAAAACACACATATGGAAAAGGGCAGCTATAGCTGACCATCCAGTCCATTAGAATGTATTCAGGTGAGCCATGTCTCTGAATTTGTACCTAACCTGATATGGAAGAAGCATCACCAGTGGAAACTGTCAGTTACAACCAGGAGACGTAATGCAGTAAGAATTAACTCTTGCAGTACCATTACAACATATTCCCCAAACTAGAAGTCAGTGCTGTGGCATGAAGGAAGTTAGCTTCATAGACAGATAAGAAGGGCTGGTAGGACATCCCTTTATGCTTTAGGAGAGTAGGAAAAATGCAGCATGGCAGAATGCGGGGAAGTTCTGATTCTTGACAGAAGTGTGAAGCATGTGTTGTATATGTGCTCTGTATGGAAGTAGGGAATGCTCAGTGGAGCTCTGAATCCTCTCAGCAACAGCCCAGACACTCTGTGAAATAAAAATCCAGACATCAGTCTGGCTGAAAGCATTGAAACGAAGCTAAAAACATATGTGATTACTTGTGTAGGTGACAAGAGAAACTGGAATATAAAGTACTTTAGACAGTCAATAAACCTGTCTTACAAACTTCCCTTTGTCCTCAGTAAAAAAACCCCAACAAACAACAAACTGCTCAAAGTCATCCAAAACCTTAGCCTCAAGTGTGACTAAACATAAATGTCAAATGTTTTTAAAAATACAAGGTTAGTAAGGTTTTCTGACTGCAAAAAGACTACATATCCAAAATATGCAGAAAATATTCCCAGCTCTGCACAAAAACTGTGCTTTCTGTCTGCTCCTGCAGTTAACACATTGAAGATTTTTTTGGTGCATCATTAACATGTGTTCTGCAAACTGTGCCACAGGGTTGGGATGACCAGTGGCAACTGTGAAATCCGGCTTCGCAGTCTGGGTGTAGTGTGCTTCCCTACACAGTCTTGGAAGGCTGAAACACCAGAGTAATCCTTTATCACCACAAGCATCCTGATATCAGATAGAAATAAGAATAGTTTTGCATGAAAACTGTTTACTACTATATGGCCAACTTTTTTCCTTAATTTTTTTTTCTCCACAGCTTTCAACTGAAAAGGCTGTAAGAGGGAAGGGAAAAGAATTTTAAAAATTGCATTTTTCACACCGTCAACAAGTATCCTTAGTAAGGAGTGTCATGATGTGCTGTTGAGTAGCATTTGTGATGATTACAATGAAAATAAATGGACCTTTTTAGAGAAGCAGCTGATAGTGTTTCCCTCATGATTGCCATGAGTATCTTTTTAAAGGGAGATGATGTAAACATTCCATATTCACTAAATTACAGTGATTCAGTGACTTAGAAGCCGGCATGAGTTGATTTTAGCAAGTAATAATGCATTTCAATTTCAAAAGAAGTTCCCTCAGTTTCTATAGCAAAGGTCCCTGATGATCCCAGAATAAGTCTCAAAAAGATCTAGAAGGTCTTAAGACAGCCCAGAAACTGCTGCAAAACCTGCTGCATCTGCTGGCACTGTAGTAAAGAAGGAGAATGACAAACTTGGTGTGAATTACCCTATAACAAGACTGTCATCCCTGCAAGAGGAGCTGGCCTGGGGACACCTTAAACTGCAAATGAACTGCTTTTAGCTGGACTGATTGTTGCCTCTCCAATTGTAAAGTGACAACCACCTCTTGACACAAACCTCTTCTTTTCAAACTAAGGGCTAGGCTTTGCTAAAAGAGAGCTTCTTGAAAAATTGATGCACAAACTCACAGTGCTGTCACTCCTCTAGAGATGTTTCAGAACTCGCCACATCATAGATAATGTGTCTCATCTGACAGTGAGGCAAAGATGGTCTGACAGATTGAAGGCGGTCAGAGGGCAGAAAAGGTTATTACATAGATAGGCAATTACAGAAGAAACAAAGCAATAAAGGCAACCGTGTGATACATAGATCCTTGAACAACAGAGTGCTGGAAGCTAAGGAATATATTGGAGTATGAACAAGTAAAAAAGTAAATTGTACCAACTTTTGCCTCAGAAGTTTACAAAAGATTTGTTCTACCTTCATGGTGATATTCTTCAGATGTTGTTAGTGCTAAATGCTTAGTTCCAGAAATTTAACAGGCTGCTTCAAACTGCCATATGTTTTCCCAATCTTCTTACACTTTTCCTGCTGCATGAGTTAGTTTGTGGGCCATGCTGTGAAAGCTCTGTTTTAATCACAAACCATTTTTTCCACTGAAAAAAGGAAGTCTGACAGTGTACAAACATTAGATCTCAAAGACTACTCTGCAGAGCCCTGAGAGATTCCACACATCAGTTATGTAGCAGCACATACATGGGAGAGGAGAAATCATCTCATTTGATTTCATGGATTCATTTCACTTTTAACACTGATTTGTGTATTCATGTCCAGCGCAGATGAGAAATGCCAAATACTGTGCTAGTCCAAGTATTGTGTACTGGGTAACATCAAGTCTCAGGTGGCTTCAATTGTGAAAATGATGTCAAACATCTCCAATCTCATGTGCAAGTCATAGAATCATAAAATCATAGAATCACAGAATATGCTGAGTTGGAAGGGAATCAGAACGGAAGCCTGTGCAGGACAGCCCAAAAATCATACCATGTGCCTGAGAGCATTGTCCAAATGCATCTTGAACTCTGTCAGGCTTGGTTCTGTGACTGGGAAGCCTGTTCCAGTGCTCAAACACCCTCTGGGTGAGAAACTTTCAACCTAAACCTCCCCTGACTCAGATCCCTGCCATTCCCTCGTGTTCTGTCACTGGTCATGAGAGTGAACAGATCAGCACCTGCCCCTCACGAGGATATTGAAAAACCACAGTGAAGTCTCCCCTCAGTCTTCTGTTTTCCAGACTGAACAAACCAAGGGACCTCAGATACTTTTCATGAGGATTCCCTTGGCCTTCCTTTGGACACTCTCTAATAGTTCAATGTCTTTTTTATATCGTGGTGGCCAAAATTGCCCCCAGCACTCAAGGTGATGCCGCTTCAGCCCAAAGCAGTCCCCTCCCTTGCGTGGCTGGAGATGCTGTGACTGATGCCCTCAGGACAGGGTTGGCCCTCCTGGATGCCAGGGCACTGCTGACTCGTGGTCAATTTTCCACTGATCAGGACCCCCAGGCCCCTTTCTGCAGCTTCTCTCCAGCCTCTCGTTCTCCAGTCCGTGCACAGAACCAGGGATGCCCCACCCCAGGTACAGAATCTGGCTCTTTCCCAGTCTGAGCTTCATCTGGTTGGTGGCTGCCATCTCTCTAATTTGTTGAGGTTTCTCTGCAGGATCTCTCTGCCTTCAAGGGAGAAGACAGCTCCTCCCAGTTTAGTGTCATTGACAAACTTTCTTAGTATTCCTTCGAGTCCTGTGTCCAAGATGTTAATGAAGATATTGGAGAAAACTGGGCTGAGGATGGAGCCCTGCAGAGCCCCGCTAGTGACAGGTCACCAGCCTGTAAGCAAGTCCTTGCATATTTCTTTAGTTGCATTTACACTATACTTTATTTCAAATCAAGCAGCTAAGGCACAAATGTTGAGCACTATGAAGGCAGTTGAGTTTTTAGGTGAAAACTAGTCCAGAAATCAAGGTAATCTACTTTAGATTTATGAAGGTTCAGATTAATTGCTACATCCCTATTGAGAGCTTCAAAATAATTGTCAGAACTGATGCTAAAATATTCTGGCAATCAGAGAGCTAGTATTAGATATTATTAACTGCTACTGAAAGTGGCAGAAGTTGTAGGAATTCTTTCAAGAACCGTGTCTTATCTTTCCCTAGATTGCATCAATAATCTTGCAGATAATGTGCCAGGTTTCTTTTTTCTAATGGTTGCTAAAAACTGCAGGAAGCTCAGAAAGAGATTGATTTTTTCACTAAAAATGTACTGGAGGGTTCCAATTGACCTCAAGCTCTGTGCTGACATAGTACAGCTTGTAGTTAACTGTCAAATTTTTTTGAGACTTGTATATGTTTTTAAAAATGTGTTTTATGGCATAAGTGGCTAAATATATAGGTTTTTATAGGAATACATGTGTGTGTATATCCTGATTAGTCTATTACAGAATATACTGAACTAAAATTTTATGCTCATATATTGGCTTAGAAATACATTCAAATTTTTCTTCAGCCATTACCTCTTCCAGATGTTATTTTCTCTGACATTTTAAAATAGGTTTATAGGAAGTGTATAAGCTATCCCTCAATATAGTACATTTGAACTCTCTTTTAAATTAAAAAAGTTTAAATAACTTATGTTTGAACAATTTCTGTTTTCTGGATTGACGCAAAAGTTTTGAAAATCTTGTCTAGGATAAATTTCATTGCCATCTAGCATGAGACCAAAGTGAGACTAAAATAGTTTACTGTGGTAGGTTTGGATAGAATAATGGTCATTCTCCTTAATTCATCTGTATTTTTGAAGGACAAATTAATTTTCTAGGGACCTAAAATAACTGTAAGACCCCATCCTCTCTCAGCATCCTATATTCCCCCATGTGTATCTTTAGGCTTACAAACAGAGCTTCCAATGCTTTTTTTCTGAACATAGATTTTCAGACTTTATTTTCTCAAAGTGTTTAATGAATACTCAAATCAACAAAATAACCCTGCTTACATTACCCATAAAAAACCAGATTGGTTGTTTGGTGTGATTTTTTTTTTGTTTGTTCTTTTTTTCTTTAATTTAAACACAACGTATATGTTAGTATGAGAACAGATAAAGTGCAGATTGGCTCCAGACAGAGCTGGGCAGGGCAAAAACAGCCTTTGTTGGCTCCACATCAGCAGCAAAGGCAGCAGCAGGCAGGACCTAAGGGAGACTCCTGGAGCCAGAACTCTCTGTACTGGTGTCCAAACTGGGAGGATTTCATCCCAAGTGTGATATGACACCAGTACCATTCCCATGGCTCCAGCGTCTCAACTGGTGTAAGTTAATCACAAGGAAAACAAGCCGGGGTTAAAAAAAAAAAAAAACAAAAACCAAAACTAGAAAAGGAAAAAGATGGGTTCTCTGCCCTTCAGGTCTGCTTCCACAGCAGAGGTAGAGGCAAAAGGAGGAATCAGACTATGGTCAACTTAGAAACAAGCTTTTGCTTCTCAGACCTCATGAAGGGAGGATCATGTTGTCTCTGACTTTTCTGTGAGGAGACAAAAGCTGCCTTCAGGCTTCCCATACATTTCTTTTTTTTCTCCTACTATTGGCTATGCGTGGCCTGTATATGGAGACTTTTAAGGTAGAATTCAACACTGGAATAACCAGAAGAAAAACAAAGCGAATTTGCTTTAACTGAGGTATTTAGGAAAAGAGTGAGAGCAGTCAGAAGCCAAGAGCTTGGTGAAGGCAATCACTAACCAGCCAGAGAGCCAGCAGGTTTAATTCCAGTTTTATATTGCTGTCATGTGCTAGGTGTGCTCACATAAAGAGAAAGGGACCATTTTGATCGATAGCTGTGTTAGTCAGTATAACTGTGCTGTAGGAAGGGAAGTTTCCTTCACAATGTAAACATAAGGTTGTGGCAAAATTGTGTGATTCCCCAAATGGGTTGTTTCACACACTTATATAAATCTAACTTTTGGCTTGAGAATGAGAGTTTTAACACATTTTCTCAGATTTGTTTCCAAAGTGTATGGAGATGTTGGATTGGATGGATATTGTAGGGGTTCCAAGTGAAACAAGCATAGAAACATTATCAACAATTACACAGTAAATACAAAATCCACAAATAGCTTCATGCCCTTTGGTTCACCTGAACTGGTTCTCTTTCTCCTTTTTATAGAAACTTAAAAATATATTTCTTGATTATTAGTCTTTCAAGATCATAAATTAAAAAGGATGTAAAACTTAAAAAAATAAAAGGAAGACTGTTTAGACAAATGTAGTTTTATACAGAAAGGCATTGAGGTAGTGATAATGTCTCTCCTTAAATAGTCCAATTACCTAAATGAGTGGTTTTGATCCAAGGTGAGAGAACTGCCCAGAAACAAAATTCAAGATTTAGTGAAATTAAGGGTATATGTGGATGACCCCTTTCTGACAGTTTGAAGTAAAAGGTCAGAAGGTCACACAGCAGAGAAGAAGTTAATGACATGAAACCCAGAATCATCAAAGCTAGTAAGGACAGAGATCCAGAGATTCTCTTGCTGTGCTCAACCATGTCAAACAGTGTAAGGGCTCAGACCCAATGTATATGCAAAAATGTAATCACAACATAATGTTTCATAACATAACATAATAAATCACATAATTTCATGTTTACAAAGAAGTAAAAAACCTTAAACCAAGAAAAGAAAAGAAAACAACACCAGAAAACTTTTCTACAGAAATCTAATTCAGAATTTTAAAAAATACCTTCTTTTTAAGTAAACAACATAATACAAAAATAGATTAATAGAAACGTTATCTTGAGCCACCACTGCAAGTTTCTGAGATTTCTTGGAAACCTGTAAAGGTCAGTTTATCTCCATTACTCGGAAAGGAAAATAGAATGTCCAAAATGTTGTTGGGCACTGAAAAGATGAGGTGTCATAATGTGGTAAGTGACAAGATGAGAGCACATCTTTGGTTTATTTTGATATGTATGCCTGACCTGCAACATAAGGCTACAATATTTTAAAAAAATATATATTGAATTATCAGCTCACATGTGCCTGCTGGCCTCTCCAGAGCATTTATCCCCTTTTCTAGCAAAATGTAAACTTTCTCATATTCCATCTGTAACCTGAAAAAGATAATATGATAGTGTCAGAAGCAAAACTTTTTATATTGAGGTAATCATCATAGATGGAATACACTAAGCCAGTTGAGACCTACCTCAAAGTCACCTGTGTTTACCAATTGACAATAAGACAAATTCACTGCTCAGATGTATCACCCCAAAATGTGGTTTTCACCTTTCAAAAAAACCCTGTTTGGTTTAAATTTTTAATTGCACTTTTACTGAGTTTTCATTTTAGCCAGACTACTAGAGGTAACAGCTAAGGTTTTGTTAGACAAATTAGATACAAGTTTTCTTAAATACATGAAAGTGTGATCTTCAGCAACTTGATGCTCAAAGCAGCTTAATGTGAGTGAATATCACATTAAAGGAGCAAATATCTTGAAGGCACTTTAGGGATTGAGCGGTTGCATGATTTAATTTCTGAAGAACATTACAGAGACAAGGAAATATCCAAGCGAACCATTTCAATTTTTAAAGTAGTGTGCAATATATATCATAGACGAGTGAACAATCTTCATGTTATGGCAAATCAAGAGGATTGGGGTCTACTGGTATTACTGCAAATGTCACAAGTTTCCACTTCTTTCAAAAGTTTAAAAAAAAAAAAAAAAAAAGAAAGAGCAAAAAACCAACACAATAAAAGCCAAACAGGAAAGTATTTTCTCAAGGCTTGTCTAATCAGCATTTAATAGTAGTAGAGATTTTAGCCATCCATTTGGCTAACTATTGGTTTACATTGCAAACGACAGCTGCTGCTTGTTTAAATATTACTTTTGCAGGGGAAGGGAAAGAAAATTTTAGGGATGCCATATTTCTACAGAGGTTACAGATCTTTAAATGCCGGTGGTTGAGCTGATTAATGAACACATCTTTAAGTTAAATTCTAAGGGGCTGTTTCCACGCTGGCTGAAACCGGAGTGTGTTGGAAATCTATTGAAAAGGTTTAAGATTCCCAGCTCAAAAATCCAAGGCACACACATTTGGCTAAGGATCTGAATGGAGTTATTTGTAACCAGATTGCTGCCACCGGCCTATTCATATTCTGAGCTATAGAATTTGCCAGCTTGTTTATGAGATAGAGTCACATTGTTCTCTGTTCAGTCCAAACCACATGATAAGCATAAGGGACAGAGCTGTGGGGTTTTTTCTGTAATTTGTCCTTCGTCTGCTTTCACTTTATGTGCGGTCTCATCACTTACAGCAATCAAGAAATACATGAACACTGCCAGTAGAATAAGGCAGCATATGCCTCCAGCATCCGATTATATTCCTGATGATTAAAGTAAAAGGAGTAATTGAAATTTCAAATGATGCCAGAATCAGAGTAGGGTTAAAAACACTACTCTACTACCAAGTAAGAGAATGAAAATCTAAAATAATTTCAGTGGATAAAGCCAAATTAATAGTATAATAATTTGCATTTTTTGGTAATGATTTTCTGGCTTTAATGACTTTAGAAATTTAATAGTAAATTTATTTTCCTTTTCAAATAAGCTTCAAATAAGTAAGATGAAAGACTGTTCTAGTTTAATTGACCTTGTTCCCTTTTTACACAAAATGCTTTTAGAAGGCAAGCCAATCTGATGGGAAGGTGGCACACAGGAATTTAGGAATATTTTCACACATTTGAAAGACTTATTAATCATATGTTATCTTATCAAGTACCATTCTCCTTTTGAGTCCAATTTAAGATACAACCAGCTCAGGAGCCATGAAAACCACGGTGTTCCCTCCAGAAACTGTACTGTGTGTTTGATTGAAACAGACCCTTTTAAGTCTCATTTGTATCAAACTTTGTTCTGGCTACAAACATCATGAGAATACTTTCAGTTCTCAGATGAAAGGAATTACTGAAGCAAGATTATTTTTATTTCTTTTAAGTGTGTCTTAGCTTGTCCTGTGGCCAGGTAAACCCAAAAAGACTGATAAATTAACTGACCATGTGCTTTCCAGTGAGAAGGATACCTTAACTTCACATTCAAAACCTTTTCTCACAGTCTCTTTCAACCTTTGATGACTATCTCCAAAACTGAAAGAAACCCATCACCCTATTTGTTATTCCCTCAGTCATTTAAAGGTGATGCATACCTGTACTGTCATGGCTGTAGAGAGAGACATGAATTTATCTTAAACAAAAGATAAACCTGAGCAAAAAAATATCCGTGAATTAATTTATTGGCGAAGACTTCACACAGGGGTCAAGCAGCATGTTGTTGGTCTGAAAGCCTCTTTTCTAGGACAGGAAATGTATAGGAAATAAGGAACAGATATTACTACTAAAGCTTGTTTTTAGACTGAGTTTCAGACCTTGATCTTTGCAATTGAAAAGCAATTCTACAAGCTCAATTGCCAATAATATTTCTTACTGGATTTTAAGAGAGGATGTTTTGTGTGACTCAGTACTTGACTTGAAGGTCAGGGTGCTACTCACCTTGATTGACTCTCATTTTACACAAGTGACATTGGTTTGTTCAGAGATTGGTAATCTTGACATTTAGGAAAGGAATTTACTATTTCAGACATTTGGGATTACAAAAAAAGAAAACCAAACCAAAATAAAAAAAAAATATATATTGAGAAAAATAAAGCAGTAGTCATAACTATGTTCCTCATACATTCCGCAAAATTGTTCTGAGTTCTTTAGGCTTTTTCCAGTGTGGTGAACAGCTAATAGTGAAAGAAATCCTACACTTAAGTCACTCACAAGAAAACCTGGCTAATGCAAATGTTTCAATCAAATCATACTTGTGTTTTGACAAAAAGGTTCAAATTCAGCCTTGTTTTAACTTCACTAGTCTCTCTGGTACTTTTGCAGAATTAAATTACTAATTTCATTTACTAAGTGGCACATCTAGTTACCGTACAGCCAGATCCCGAAACCATTCCAGAATCTCGGAGCAGCGGGCATTGAGATGAATGTTCATTTTGGGATGGGTGCTGATCCTTCTTGACCCTCCTTCCATCCCTTTATTGTTGATGAGAAAAATAAATTATTTAAGTAGATACAATTTCAGGCTTTTATGTTATATCAGCCTTCAGTGTTACAAATTCCTTCGAACTCACCACTAGGGGAATAGATAAGGCATCCTGTTACATATGACAAGAAAAGAAATTATCCTTATTGTATTAATTTTTTTTTCAATATATCATTTGCTGAATACTAAAAACAAAGTAAAAGATGAGTAGGTTTTTATGTAGTTGATAAAATAGTCTCCTTTCAACAATTTGTTTTTATATGTGAAATAATTTATACTTTTAATAAACACTTTTCACTACTTTCTTCATGTTGTTGCTTCCAAGAATGTTATTAGAGTTTGAGATCAGAGCAATTCCCTATAAAACTTGATAACTGAAAGAACACCTTTAGAAAGACAATCTGGGTCTACATATGTATAATGAAGTATGACAAGTTATCAAGGTAATGTGCAGCTGAGGGAAAAGTTAAGATGGAGGCAATATGAAAGCTTCAGGAATTGAAAGGTTCATGATGTAGGACATATTATGTAAGCCCAGTGTATTCTAAAAGTATTTAACTAGAAAAAATACGGGAAAATTTTACTCCGATAACAATGCCTCTCCTATACTACAGTAATCTGGAACATTAAACTTTTTCTGGAGTTAGTTTAACAGTAGAGAAGATTCAGAGTAAATTGGACAAAAATTCTAGGTCCCAGAATGGATCTGTTAGTGTGAGCAGCAGCAAAGTGAAATATTTTGTGAAAAAACAATATTCCCAGAGAAAGAGAGAAAATGAGGGTGCCTGATTCAGAGACTCTTTAGTCACCTCTTGTAGGTATGCAGTGTAGTGTCTAGTTGAACCGCCATTTCACTATAAACACAGAATAAATAATATCAAAGGCTTAGATCAAAGACTGTATAAAAGAAAATCTGTAAGGCAGAGCTACTAATCAAAACTAATTCTCTTGACTCTGCCAAACCACTTTTCTTAGCTTGTCTCTTGCAACTAAGTGTGCAAAATCTAAAACACAAGTCAGATGAGACCAAAAATAGGCAAAATGCCCACACAGAAAGGATGTACTGAGGATAATGAATTACACAATGGTTTGATGATTTGGGGTGATAGTATCCGAACGGAGGAAGGGCATCATTTGGCCAGCTGGAAAGAAATGGAAAGAAAATTGAAAATAGAAGGGTTTAGGGACGAAGGAAAGAAAAGTTAACAAAATGTGGAAACTCAGTTGAAAAATGTGTAGTTAAATGATGAAAGCTCTTGGATCGGACAACTAAAGGAGGTAGAGGGGTAGTAGTTAAGGCATAAAAAGCTTCAAGATGCCATTAACAGCAATCAACCACTTGTTTCTAAAATAAACTTTTGTTGGATGATATTAATAAGCCTTAAAGTCCAAAGGGAAACCTAGTCACAAAAAGTGTCAGAGTCTGCAAATCTCCATCTGAACCATGAACACAGGAAAGCTTCATTCCTAGATTTTTTTTCACTGTCAGGAGAAAGTAATATCTGTTGCATGGTAGTATGGTGTACAGTTCAATATAAACTTCCAGCTCTTTAAACTTCCTGGAAAATTAACTCTAAAATTGTTCTATAATTACGGAAATACGCTTTTTCAGATTTTTGTTGTTATTGTTTATATTTCTTGGGCATATTTGGATGCAGAAACTTTTTTTTT
>VZRN01011464.1:5926228-5976027 GCA_013397935.1 Dasyornis broadbenti | reverse complement strand
TTTTTTTAGCTTTTACTGGCTTAGTCTCTTTCATTCTCTTTTAATTTTTTTTCCCCTACTTTATTTCATCAGCATTATGAAAGAGAACAAATCTCTTCAAATGAAGAAATCATTCTCTGAAGCGCAAAGCAAAAGTTGGCTTACTTTGTAGCTCACTATTCATGAACCACAGAGACTTTCCAAGATACCTGCCTCAGCTGACTCCCTTTTTAAGCATTAAGCATAGTCCATAAATTCTATTTCAAAGTTTAAGTTTACAATGGACTCCATTCATAAAACTGTCATGGTAGGTTTTCTAAGAGCGTTTCACACTGATGTGCAGAATGTTTCCAAGCTGAGTAAAAGCTGAGTGGCTCATACATATCAAAGCTTTCTCCATTATAGACAGATGGCCAACTTGCCATTGGACTGAGAGAAGTGTTAGCTCAGAAGTGCCAGACTACAATGAAATTTGTTCATAAAGAGCTGATCTGTGCTCTTTGCTGCCTGCTCAGAATCCATTTTGAGAACATGACCTAACTCCCATCAAATCTACCAGGCTTCAGTAGGAGCTGGAACGCGCTGTATGTCTGAAAAGGAGCACTTCTCTGGCACGAAGCAAAACAACTCATGAGTGGGAGTTAAGAGACCATGGCAAAAGGAAAGAAATTTCTGTCCTATTAAATTTCCTCTTTGCTATTGTATTGAAAAATATAACTCATTTCATGCCTTGAAAAATGGTCGTGTCAGACTGATTCTTAGTTGATAGAAATTGCCAGAATTGTGACTCATGTAGATCTACAGTAATTTCTGATTTATTTCTGCCATGATCCTTTATATTAAGTAGAGCAGGAGATGTATCATGTCTAGGTTGGGTAAAGATCACATAATAGCAGCATTCTAGTTCTACTTCTGTACTGAATTTCTTGGGGTTTATTGTTTTATAATTAATTTCCAGTCAGTTTCCTGTAGTAGTTTTAATGCTCTTTTGTGTTTTTTTGAGAGGCAGAGGTCAAAATTTTGGAAAAAAAAATCTAGAAACAGAAAGTACTATAGAATAGCTACATAAACTTAAACTGAAAAATAGCTCATAAATATCTGCATTAGAACCCTAATTTCTACTCGTACAATCAGAGTAGAAATACACGATTTGTATAATGTGGTTTACCAAATACTATCAACGTAACTTTAGAAATTCTAGTGTAGATCAAAGTTGCTATTTTTCAAGTAAAAAGGAAGTGTACCCTTCTTTGGTTCACAAGTAAAGCTGGGGAAAAGCTTGACTTAAACATTTCTTAATATGCTATGATAAAACCCAGCACCTTTATACATTTTGTGGGAGTTTTCTTTTTAGATACAATCTGTAAACTGTAAGAAATATGAAAAATTTCATGAACTATAGCTGTGTTAAATTATTCTAAAATAACGTGAAATTCCCAAGGATACACTTGGGAATGAGCTGTAGGAGTCTACTGGTACTGTTCACTTGCTGGGCCACTGGCATTTGAAAAATGGCACAAGGGCCCTCCCTTTCTAATGAGAAGACTGTGTTGCGACTTTTTTTTTTTTTTTCCCCACTTGTGGCTACTAAAATCCCCTCTCCTTGAACACTTCTTGACATTTTGTAAAGACTGTAATAAAATCTGATTTATTTTGGTATATAATAGACTCCTGTCTCCAAAGTTAAGTGCAGGTCTTTGAGGAACACAACCTAGACATTTCATACTAAAATATTTAAACTTCTTATTTACACCTCTGTCCCCCTTACCCGCTCAGAACACTTTCTAGATTTTTCTAAAAAGGAATTCTATTTCTCATGGCAAGGTTTTAGTCCGTACTCTGATGCATAGTGATACAGGGTTTTGTTTTATATCTTAAGAAAAGCAGGATCAGTGTTCTACTCTGTGTGTTTTAAGAAAAATGCTTATTTTTTACTCTATCTACTTTGGATGTCTTTTTATTGATTTATAGACTTTCTAACTGAACTTATAGCAAATACATACATTATCTAATCACATCAAAGCACATAATTACGGCTTTGCAATAAAATATTCTCAAACGAGACAAAACTTCTGTATTTCTGTTTTACTTGGATCATCTGTTGTCTCTTGAGACCCTAGTAAAAAAACATCTTAAAACATTACATTGACCTAAATATTATTGCTAAGCATAGAATACATTTTAAGTCAAGCTAAAACAATTCCCCTAGCTTAGTTACTCGCAAGAAACTTGAGGTTTGCCAGTGTAATTCAACTGTGGACAAGTGGACTTCCTTCCCTAGATAAGAGCCTGGACCTATAATGTTCATTATTTATGTCCCACCAGCACTTTGTAATACCAGAGGCTGTGAGCCTCCTGCGCTAGAGAGCACAAACCTTTTAGCAGGTATGGGCTACATCCAAGCAGTTTAGCCTTTAAGTGCCAGAAGAATAAATTTAATTCTAAAAAAGACTCAGCTAGTTCTAAACATAAGAATAAGGTTCGAAGATTAAGGAGGGGAAGATTTTACAAGTTCACAACGCTGGGTTAAATCTGTATTTCCGGAACTCCACAGAAATGGAAGATACTGGCTCAGCAGGTGGCACTATTCCCTCAAAATCAATATCTAGCTTTCTCTTGACAGGTGTGTTGGGTGTTGAGGTAGTAAATGTTTTCTGTTGAAGGTGCACAACATTCTTCATACAGTCTCTGTGGTGATTAAAGATACTGTACTTATAAAAATACACATAATGTTGCCTTGCCAAGTAGATAACAATGCTAGGCAAAAGCTATGCATTTTTTTTCTTTTTGTACATAAGATATTAATTTTTTTTTCCTTAAATTTTTAGGAATTCCTGCATCTTAGTGGGTTGCTTTGATTAAATGGCTGAATTTTTTGCAAAACACCATTTTTTCTTTCAACTAAAACTCGATATTTTATTTTTTTGTTAAGGATAATAAAATTTATAAAATAAAGTCCCTTCTGAAATCAGATAAAAATAAATCATTAGAAAACCTTATACCCCCAGTAGAATTTTTTGGAAAAGTAAAAGGTTTTTTGTAATACAATTTTTCAAACCCATCACTATAAATATAATAATCTCCTACATTTTCGAATATGTAACATTCTAAAAGTTAATATCGCAAAGCTCTTTAAAAAATGAAGTGTCTAAGAAAGTTGGGTGTTAATAACTGGTGAAAATATAGGTACTTAAATAAATCACTGAGAGATTCTAGTTGCTCCAGTAATGCAAACTTTGCTTCTTTAAGCTGTCTTCAGGTACCTGCATTCAGGATTAGAGTTTGACTTACAAATCAAACAGTTGGCAGCACTTTCTGTAGACTTATTTGTAATACTGCTGTATAATACTCTTCTGTAATATCTTCAATTAAATATTTTTAGTATTGAAAACAGCAATGAACTGCATGAACTTCACAATCAGTGCACAATGTAGTATAAACTGAAAAAGAATGTTAGTTCTATAGCACCCAATTTCATGGGTGCTTTCCAAACCTACAAAAACTTTAAAAATATACCTATTTTTATTTGCAGTAACTTGCTTAAGCTAAAATCCTGTGTGTATAATACATCTTCATATGAAGAAAATTTTTATTAGAATGAACTAATTTATAAAATTATTATAAAACATTTATTAGAATGAAATAATTTATAATTTAACTAGGCAGATGATTTCAATAGTTAAGCTTTTATTTAAAGCTTTCAGATTACTCAGGATAGATTTCACAGAAAATCCTTTCTATAGTCAACATGTTAATGCTGGTTCTTGTGAATAGAATATCCATATATCACCAATCATCTCAGAAGAGATTAAAGGTCCTAATTTGGCAGTATATTTCTCTGAAGTGCTTTCAGGAAAATAAAATCACATGATATAATAGGAGCAATATTGGAATGCTTGATCCCTTAATTGCAGTTGTTTATTTTTCCATCTTGCAATCCAAGCATTCAGGCACTTTACAGCTTACATGCAGATTTTTCTTGTAAAATAAACCATCACATGTGTAACCTATCACACTTAAAGTGAGTGAAGCTTTATGGTAACTTCGAGGGTCTTTTATGATATAGAGAAGAGCCCACAGCTACCCTGGTGCTACAGATTGTTAACAGTTGCTATTTGAATTCTTCTTAATGGATAACACCCAATAATTGTTTTGCTTTTCACTGTGCCTGCAATCTGATATAGGTAAAAATTCTTAAATCTGAGTCAGCTTAAAATCTTTACTAAAATATTAAAGAAGAGAATGAATAATAAAGCATCCAGTGTTTCTAAAAGCCCTATGCACTTATTTTTAATGTCCTAAAGTTCAAGCTATCCCTGGTTTACAATAATATTAACTGCTTGGGTTCAACTTCGGCTTAACTACATAAGCAAAGCAAAAAAGGTAAAGGAGTGTCCACAGACTAACAAAAGTGATGATGATTTCAGAAGTGGTTTCAGCTTTAAGTCTGAGGAAAATATGGGTCTATCATTAAAAGCTGGCACAGAGCTCCTCAGCAACTGGGTCATGGCTGGTTCCCAATGGCTGGCCTTGGCAGAGGAGAAATCTGGACCCAGTCTACATTTCATATTCAATACAGTACCTAGAAGAAAGTGCAGATTCAAAAAGGACTTAATGTAGAACACTTGGTTGAAGCTCAGTACTTCCCATTGCAATCCTTTCACCGTAAGTGCTTCCACACATTGCAAGAAAGTAGAAAAAAAATGGGTTATTTTTAAAATCATTTCACAGCATTAATTTATATTTACCTGAGGTTTCCAGAAATTGCTGAATGCAGACCATTGTACAATCCTTTTGGTTTTTCAGATATAGGGTTAGTTTCTTACAAAGGAGAGACAGACATAATTTTTTCCACCTGATGAAGCAATTGATCCAGCTCTTATTCTAAACTTTGACTGTTATTCAGTTTCCATTAATATTGAAAATTAAATATTTTTCTTCCAGGAATGAAAAAGGTAGTTAGGTTTTTTTGGGGGGGTTTTTTGTTTGTTAGTTTGGGTTTTGGATTTTTTTTTTTGGTTGTTTGTTTGTTTGGTTTGGTTTGGTTTGGTTTGGTTTGGTTTTTTGGGTTCTTTAGTGCCTGCTGGACACTGTAGTAATCTACTTTAAGTAGTAGGCTGCTTAATTTTTTCCAATTTTTCAATATCAATACTGTAAGAACTGAAAAGTTCTTGAACTGCAAAATATACTTATAAAATAAGCTTCAGAAAATATCTTAAAATATCATTAATATTGATAAAAAGCCAGGAGGAAACTGCTGTGGTTGAAAACATTATCTTGTTGAAAACACACCTCTCTTTTTATCACTGTGGATAAAGGTCTTTACTAAAGTGCACGTAATTTATGCACTGGTTGTAACAAATAGCATGTGGAATTCCATATGCTGTGCTTCATAAAACTTGTGCAAACTGCCCCTCTATAGGAGACAGTGGAAACTCTGTTAGAATGAAACGTGCTGTGAATGGAGTCCAGTGTTGGAAGGCAGTTCAAAGAAACTTTATCTAAGCAAATTGGAATGGCTGATTTCCTTGCAGTTTTACAATAATTATTAGGCATATGCCAAGCTTCTCAGGAAAACTTGTAGTAACTTTGAAATGAGGTAACACAAATATTGTTCTCCTCTACTTGGGAAAGTCTAGTAGTATGAAAATATTTTTTTTGCATGGTGAACCTTTCTTTAAAACCTCTTTGCACATAATTACTCTTTCCCCATAGGCAGAGGCTTTGAATATTCCTAAATTTAAACACTTTAGCTGCCCCATTAACTAAAAAATAAAGGCTATCAAATATCCATCATTAAACATGTTAATAAATCCTATGCAATCATGTACTTCAAAGCCTTAATTCCAAGAACAACCATGAAAAACTGTAACAATTGCATAAAGAGAAGAAAAACTAAGAAATCCCTTTCTCAGCTAAACTATTATGAGCCAAAATTGAATTTATATCTAGGTGCTATTTAATACTGTTATATAATAGTTCATATTCAAATATGTTGTAAGAATTAGAAAATTCCCATAACAGCTTCACAAAGAAAAAAATCAATAGTGATATTTTAATTTCTCCACTGTGGTAATGGGAGAATGGACATTATTTATCCAGTCCCACTTGAGGGCAATGAGAAAGCTGTATGTAGAAGTATTGAATCTAATTCTACATTTCATCAACATGATGTATTCTCTAAAAAAAAGCATCTTCAGTATCTGCCTCTCGGCTCTTGTAGGATCCACAAAACGTATCACCACTTTTGGAGTGCCTGCACATCTTTTCCAGAGTGACTAGTGACAAATAGTAGCAATTTCAAAATCAGTTTTATGGTTTTACCACCTGAATCAAAGAAGAACAAAACAAGGACATAGTTTTGTTTTTTTTGTTTTTTTAATGTGTATAGGAATCACTACTAACCAAGATAAAACCCAAGTAATTCCATCCAACCTTACTTGAAGCATTTCAGTGTTTTATCTCACCTGAGCTGGATATTCCAAACATTAGAGAACACTGCAAAGTAGTTAGAAAACATTATTTAAAAAGATGTTTCCTAAGGCTAAGGCTATGGAAACAGTTGCACAGATCTCAGGAGCTCTCCTCATATGTTAATTCAAAGCTGTGAGGAATTTGTGGCTGTGTGAATGAGAGATGGGGGAGAAAAAGTAAAAAAAAAAAAAAAGTGACACCTAAGTTCCATAAATCAGTAACTAAATCTTCCAGTCTAAATAAGAGGAACACATCTGTGAATGCCTATAGCTGAACACATGAATTCTAAGTTACTGTAATGTCTCCTTGTAGTCTGAAGAGGTAAGAGAGTGTCTTACAATCTAATCCAAACATGTCAGGTCAGAAGAATTCCCTTTTAGAAGTTGTCTTTTTTCTCTCCATTGACCACTTAGAACACACGTAATACCTAGCTCAGACATAAGCATCTAACTTCTGGATGCTCGAGTTGATTCCTGGGCAGGTGAAACTCTACTCAAACTGCTCACAGGTTTTTACATAACCTCTCTGCTTTCTGAAGTGCTTTCTTCTGTCTCTAATAGTCACCCAGCAAATGCAATAAATCTGTTTTAAATATTAAATAGTGCCATGAAAGAACGATTAACATCTGAAGCAGTTTGTAAATAGACCTCAAGAAACCCTTCTGTAATCTTCAGTATCAGGTACTTTCAACATGAGGATTTTCGTGGAGGAATCTCTGTATAGCACTGTTGTAGGAAAATGTTTGCTTACCCTTCCTTTTTCACATGAAGAACTCAACTTCAGTATCCTGAAATGTTTTCCAAATGCACTCTATAGGATTTGGATTTGTGCTGTAATACTTTCTCATTATTAAGTTCTTCCAGCTTGAGTGAATTCAGCATTTCAATATACTCTATTACATTCTCTTTTCTGATACATTGTTTGGTTCATGGAAAATCTATAGTCATAGCTGTACAGAATATTTTTGTAATAGAAAGCATAAGAAATGATAAAATTTTTCTATACTTTACTTTTATAATACATCTTCTATTTAAGAAACACACCGTGATGGTAACAGCAAGGCAGAGCCCCTCTGAAGTCAGGAGTATCAATAATTGCGGCATAGAATTTGACCTCACAGTCTCAACAAAAAATTTGTAAATCACAATGACCAAACCCACAGTTTGACATGATAGTGTAGTGCCCTCTTAGTAGTTACATTGTCTTTAATGCAGGTATTCTGACTCCTGGAATTTAATACCAACTCCAGTTTGCGCTCTGATTTATTCAGGCCCTTTAAATGTAATGCAGCACAGCCCTACTGCAAACACACACGTCTGATAGTATATAAAAACCATTTTATTAAGTCACATAATGTTTTTAGGCAAGCGCACCAGTCTCTTTAAGAGCCGTGTACCTGATAATTCATGCAGTCAACACACATGCAACATCTGCTTCTATAAAGATTTAATACCTCACCCTTGTAGAATTTGGATCTCATTGTTCTTAAAAGAAGTTTAAAGCAGAGAAAAACTGTGTAAGTGCAGAAAATAAAAGTATGTGGGTTTTACAAATAACAGATCTTTGTTGGTGTACTTAACACAGACAGTCCTAATTAGACCAGGCAGACTTAGAAAACCAGCATAACCCTTGTATAGAATTCTTACAGAGAAGACAGAAACTCCATGAAGTTTCTCCCTTGATGTATTCTCTAGAGGTTTTCCTGCTTGTGAAAAACATTATTCTTCCTCTAACTAGTTTTGCTTTGCTGTAAAAGACAGAGAAGCCACCTATACCTGTTTACTGACAAGGTTTTTGCCACATTCATATGGTTGAAAATGTCTGCTAAGTGTGTGCCTCCAGAACTCTCCCCTTTAGAGACTTTCACAATTTGAAGACAGATACATTCAAAATTACATCAATTTCACAAGCATTAGTTTGCATGACAGAAGAATGTGCAAGAGTCAAGAAAATGGTGTAAATATTTCTTCCCAGGACAGCTGTTCCCACATTGGTCTTCCCTGAAAAGAATTTCAGAATAAAGTCCGAATAATAGGTGTAGAACTGTTACTACATTCAGGGCCAATCTTCTGAAGGTTTTACCATCTCCTTCTGTTTCTTCTAACTCTAGATGAAAACTGATGGCAAATTTCCTTCCACTGAAGCAAAATTTAAATTGAGTTTCACTAGTTCCACTTATATCAAGCAATGGGCAATCACAAAAACTGAAGACCTGTTGTTGACTTCATAGTATTACATAAGATTAAGTACAGAAAACATGGCACATATTTTGCAGTGTTATCTAGATATAGGATTCCTCACAGTCAGAATTTTTTGGACAGTGCAGAACACTAATGGAAAATCTAATTCCACAATCAAAAATTTCTCAGGTAGGCAGGTATTCTTCATTCTGAATTCCATTTCTTCCTCACCCCCACCTGACAAGTTTTTGCAAGACAAGAAAACTACAATAATGACAGTCTAAATTTTAAGCATTCCTGAGCTCAGTGTAACCAATATGAGTTTGCTGATGAAGTGTAAAGTCAGTAAATTCATTATCAGTGAATCACTAAAGGATAGAATACAATATTCTACAGTGTTGTGAGAATTTGTGTGAGTGAAGCCAACTGGATTTGATTCAACCTAGCTCTTATTTTTATCTACTGCTGTCTACTGAAAAATATACCCTGGTGCTACATTTCTCCTTTATCAATGGCACGGCTCTCTTGCCATTTAAACACTACTCCCTTGCCATTTAAACACTACTCTGCATTTGTTCTGGATAGTACTGCAGGGGTAAGTAGTCTGACATTCTAAGACAGAACTTAATCAGAACACGTGGCCTGGAGATTTCAGAAAGTATTCTAGGATCTCTGAAAAAAAGAATCAGGACAAATTGTTTCTATCTTTCATCCCAAATGGAGCAAATTGAGATCATCAGCTAATGTAAACCAGCAGAACCCCACTGAATTCATTAGAGCCCTTCTGGTTCACATCTGCAGACAATCTGCATAATCATGTTGTCACATGTAATAGTTATATTATATTCTCATGATTCCTCTTTAGCTGGATAGAAATGGCTTTCCTGTCCACAAAAATGTTAATGCCTTTAGAAAATTCCCATTCCATGTTAGGGCAAGCTTAAGACTAAATTTGTACGTATAATATCTTGAAGTTTTTTTGGTTCAGATGCAAATGGCAAATGAAACTGTGGTATTTTCAGAAAATCATGTTTGTTTTTTTTTTTCTTTTTAGTCGAATGAAATGTTTTCAACCTCTTGAAGAACAAATTATGTTCAGTTATGAGCTATTTTAGATTAAGGCAAATGAAAGAAAAGAGTGTGTTTTGTCAAGACATTATGGGCTTTTATTCCCTATTCTCTGGCAGACAGAACGGGGAGAAGGATTCATGTGTCCTGCATAACCCACGGGAAACTAAGTCATTTTTTATGATGGGTGATATCCAGCTTAACTAACAGTTTTATATAAATTGAAATGGCTTCAGAGTTGCATTGCTTTACTCTCTCACTCCTAAAACATTTCTTAACAAAAATAGGAGACCTGAATTTTATCCTGTACTCCAAGCTGGATGGAGACAGAATATGAACACAGGTTTCTTACATCTTTTAATTTCACTAAAAACTGGACACCTTACCTTTTAATAAATTGATTATGTTTTTTAGTGTATAAGATCATTTGTTATCTTTCAGAGGTGTCTTGCAGTATTTACATTTCTGACTATTTATCCTATGTAACAACCATTCTCCAAAGAGAAGGGAATGGCTAAGAAACTCAGTAACAAAGCTTGCCTGTGGTAGAGATACTCAGGTTCAGGTCTGTTTTGCTGTCTTTCTCATAGTTATGGGAATAGTTCAATTAAAAGAGCTTTTTAAAGCAAACAGCTTCACCAAAGCCATCTAAGTAATTCATCAAAGTTTCATTTGCCACTTGCACCATTGACTGTATTGGTTAAATATACTTAGGATCTGCTGGCACTTCCATAATCTGGAATAGGTATTTCTCACTGTATTGATACACGCGGCTAAAAGCACCATTGGAATATCAATACCATTCCTGCTCCACCAGACTACCTCAAAACCCTCTGCTATTTCCTACATATTGCTTTACGTCAAAGTCTTGTGCAGTTAGAAACTCTTCAAGGTCTCATATGTTAAACAATAACTGGTTGTCCCATGTTTTTTCCCCAACAATAAAAGTAATTGCCAAGACAGAATGGCAAGCTTTCAGATCCTGACTGCTACCTCTAAAGGATCAATGATTCTCATGCCTGTGCTTCCAAAGAGACAGGAAAAATTAGCTTCAAAATTTCCAAAATTGGTGAATATTTTATGGCAACTATCAGCCATCCCAGAGCTGTCACTTGAAATCTTCCTGTCAGTCAGCACTTGATGATCCAAGTAACGGTACTGCTCCTTGTCAGTGAATTTTTATGATGTAAAACCCTCCAAGGCTAGTGAAGTCCAGTAAACAGTGAAAAATATTTTTCTTTCTAAATCTGGTTAGCGGAATTGGATTGCCTGTACAAGATCTCTTCTTTAAGAATAAATTCTGAATGACCACACCAAGACTGACAGCAAATGCACTGCATTCTGCTACCACCATGACATGATTGCAAAAGCAAAAGAGAGAGTATAACATTTTTAGATAAATTTCATTAGTCTTCCTGATTTCTGTATATGATAATATTTTGATTAAATTCTCATAACTATTCCTTTCCCTCAATGCAATTTCATCAGAGTGATCTGAAATATATTGTCATTTTTTTGCTGATGGAGGGATGGCTGTCCTGATTGAAGAACTTTATGAAACTGATTTAGTGTTGCTGTAATCATATGAACATAGAATCATGGAATAGTTTAGGTTGGAAGGGATCTTTAAAAGTCATCCAGTCCACACTCCCTGCAATGGCCAGGGGCATCTTCAACAAGGTCAGACCATTCAGAGCCCCACCCTACCGACCCTTAAATGTTTCCATCAATAGGGCATTTATCACTTCTCTGGACAATCCTCTGGGGAGCTCTGGAAGCTCTCTTCCATAGCTTGGAAAAAGGTCTTGTTTCTGAATCTTGATTCTCCTATCTGCCTCTGCACTTGAAGATTATTATTTTTAAGCCACAACTTGACATAGACATTTTCTAAGTTATAAAGAGAAGAAACACGGATAGGTTAGTGCTAAGAAGGAATGAAAAAGTGCTTTAGCACTGGAGTTAGATTCTTATTATATAATTTTAACTTTTACCTTCTAAGCTGGTGATTAGGTTTCCTGAAGAGTCAGTAGAGCAAAAGATTTTGCTTAGTAGACCAAATTCACCAGCCTCTGGGTGTGATTCATCCTTCATGTATCATGCTGCTTATTTTTAGAGAACATCTCTTTAGATAAGCATAGCTTAATGCTCTGTGTGTTTTACCTACACTTTGAATTTTTAAAACCCATTTCTCTCAGAAGAGGCTTGTAGAAAAACATTTTTTTCTGTAAATCTTTCTGATTTATGGAAAGATTATATTAAAAATATATTAAGGAGCCTGAAGCAGTGCTGTGGATGACTGAGGTTAGTAAAATACAAATTTCTGAGACCTTATTTAATCAGCAGCTGGAAGTTAGATATTATATATGTATGCATCTTGTCACACCTGTAGCTCAATATATCCTCTCCCATGAAACACATTTCTTACATTGACAGGAAAGGATGTAGTCACAACTTTTATTTGATTTGAACTGCTGCAGAAATTCAGGGAAAAGAAAATTTTATTTCTCTAATTTTATGATCTATCATTCCAGCTTCACTTTTATGAATGGAAACCAGTATAATGTAATAAATATCACAGATTTTCTTTGGTGTCCTTCAGTTTGAGTGCAGAGAAATAACATTGCCTCCTTATGTGTAACAAGAGATTAAATCTCAAGTAATGATGTTCTAATCATCTAATGATGATTAGATAACATCATCTAATGATGTCCAGTCATAGCATTTACACCCTCTTACTTTGTTTACTTAGCTGCATGATACTTAAGAAGTCTGGTTCTTGGAGAATGTTGCTAATAATCATTAATTGCTATTTTTTTCATCTTTGAGAGAAATTAATTTTGACTTGGTAATTTTGACCTGTAATTTTATATAGCCAGAATTTCTATTTATTATAACTTATTAAGTACATTAAAGTGGGGTGATTTGAAGTCTGGTTTTCAGTCGTGCTGTCGTCTAAGATCCCATCATTATTGTTTTTTGAAATTATAACTTTGCAGTACCATTTTTACTTTGGATATTCTTTTATAATTGACCTAGAAACTGAGCTCAGGGAATCTGCACAATATTTACTGTGTGAGCTGTGTTTCTTATCTGCTGTAAACATGTTCTCTTTGAAATTATTTATAATAAAAATTAGACTTTAATGTCCAGAGCATAAGTAGAAATAAAACAAGAAGGTTTTAAATGGTAAACTATCATATTGTTGAAATATTTATTAATTGTTTAATTTTCTCTGGTTTTATAGAGATCCATCTAGGATCCACTCTATTCATAAAATTAAAGGGTTCCAATCTGCATCCCATATTCTCTAAAAAACCTTAGGAACCGAAAGGAAAACAATTTTCTTTTTGTAATTATTTTCATTTTACTGCCATCATGGTACTAATATTATGCAGGTAAGAGTTTTGGCTGTCATTGGTGTTCACCGGTGTTTTCTAACTGATTTTCCTAGACCTTTGCTTTTATTCTATGTATATTTCCTTTCCTATATAATACCATTGTCATCTATTCATCCCTCATATTCCTATTCTATCCTACCCTATAAAATTAATTGGGGGGAAAAAAAAAACAAAATAAACAAGAAAACAAAATTCTTGATCAGGTATTTCAAAAGGTTAACCCACGCTTTCAGTTTGTGCAGCAAACATCCATCAGCATCATGAGATCTGAAAGGAATTACCCAGTGCATCCTACATCAGATCCAACACATTTGCTGTACAGCTGGTGCTCCTTTGCATTGTCCTTCAGTCAGCTTCAGCCCCAAAGGCACAGTCAATGTCTGCCAGAGGAAGCAACGTTGGCAGGAATGCACCCAGCAAAGTGCTTTTGAGTTAAACAGATCTTTCATCAGGCTGCAATTATTTAATCTCATTGATTAAACATGTAGCCTATGCATGCCCCTTAAGATTTGAATCCTACTCTGTGCTTATTAGAATAACTGCAGTGCTGAGTGTGTTAGATTATATTCTCTGTAGGGCAGAAAATTTAGGTGATCATTTAGAAAAGAAAGACCAAATAAATTTCTAGGCCCTTTAAACTGATAAGCATTCATCATAATTGTACAAAGACTGTGGAAAATGATGTCATGGTTTACCATGTCAGCAAAAATTCTAGCAGTCTTTAACCATGTCCCGGGGTGTATTTTCTCCTGGCACAAAGATGGAGAAAGTATCAGAAAATGAATCTGTTTCATTTCAAATACTTTAAAGAAGTATCCCATGAAATATTTGCTCTGTTAGACATAGCAATATGAGTTTCAGCTCCTCTTGACCTCCTGCAGAACAGGGCTGCAAATTGTAGAGACTGAGGTTTCCAGTAATTTTGGTGGAAGATAATTTGTCAAGGATGGAACCCAAGCACCTGTTTGGATTTCACAGCCGAGTAGGAACGCACAAGGGCACAATAGAAATGGAAGTCACTACTTACACTTAACTTCCTCGTAGTTTAACATACTGTGAATTGGTCACAGCACCAAGCTGGTCAGAGCTCAAGAAGTGTTTGGACAATGCTGCACCACATGGGGTGATTTTGGGGATTGTCCAGTGCGGGGCCAGGGGTTTGAGTTTGATGATCCTTGTGGGTTTCTTACTATGCAGGATATTCTGTGATGATTCTATAATTATTTCTTTGCTATTATTATATATTTTCCCTCAAGAAGTAGTAGATTTGCCCTCATCTAGGCATAATTCCCCCAAGAGTCTGTGACCCATGTTGAAAATTATATACTAGTGAATATTCAACCCTTTTTAGTCTCTGTAGTTAGAAATGCATTCTTCATAAAAGGATCTTAGTGGGGGAGGAATGCTGGAATTTTCTACTGAAGTGCTTTTAAAGCAAACATGCCTTGAGCTGTTATGGATGAAAGGTGTTTGTTAAATTGCTTGATGTTACAAATATCTGAAGTTGAGTGGGTGATTGATTTAATTGCAGTTGTCAGACTGGTTTTAAAAGCATATTTCCCTTTTTGTTCTGTTTTTCAGATCTGCAGAACAGTTGGATTTTGAACATAAAGAAAAGAAAGTGTCTGAATATACTAATCACAAAATGTAGCTTCTGGCTAAGCCAAGGCATACTGTCAAGATGAAGTGCTGCATAATTTTTAAAATAGTCTGGCCAATGCACTCAGACTCTGAATAGCAGGGTTCCTGTTGTTCCAGTCCATGGTTTTTTTCTAAATAAAAATATCCAATAATTGTGATACTGTGTTGCTTCCATATATATGTAAAGCTAACACAAGCAGGAAAATTAGTGAATGGTGTGATACTGCAACTCTGAGCTCAGTATCCTCTCCAAAGTTGACAAACCCTATCAGTGCCAGGGGGTCCATCAAAATCACTTCCTCACTCTTGCATCAAAGCTTACTGTTCTAGAATAAAAGCATTTTGAGCAGCGCTTGGAATGTGATTTGCTTCAGCCTGATTCTGTGTTGAAGTACACAAATAAATAGTTCTGTTTTGTTAGTGTGCTATGTTCGTGTAGTTCCCACTGTTTTAAACCTGCAGCAAACAGGGTTAGCATCATGTGAAGGGCTTTAGTTAGGTGATACTATTGCTCAGAATGCCACTCTCCCAAGCATTGGTATAAAACCTGGGCAGCTTCTCAATCTCTTCTGTTGAAGCTGTATCAGTTCTATATTGTATACAATAATCACAGGTTTAATAGGCTAGAGAAATTTTTAGGCAATTTACCATCGCAAATCCTGTTCTTTTCTTCTTCCCAGTTAAAGATGAATGTTGTAGCATTTCAAAGAAAGCGGAGCAGTTGTAATGGGAGAAACTGTGAAAAAAGCTCCTTTGGCAGCACGGGATAACCTGCAGCTTGAATCTCAGCCTCTTAGAATGTTAGAGTAGGAGAGGCGAATCCCTAGATGAAGTGTTGTGGATAAATTATCTTCCTGAGTCAACAGTGACTAAAAATATTTAAAATAACATTTTACTGTGAATTCATAAAAATCTAAGATTCTGTATGCTGTCTGTTGCTATGGTTCTGCTCATGAGTGGTAACTCATTAAGTAAGTAATTATTTAGTTGTTTTTTATTGCCTGCCCATGTCCTAAATTTCTTCTCTGATGCCTTTGAAAATACTGGCCTTGCATCCATATCGCCTAAATCTGTTTTGAAGCACTTGCTAATACAAAAGTTCCCCATTGATTTTAATGGATTTTGGATAAACCCCATGAATAATAGGGAAAAGCTGTAATTTCTTTCATATGGTTTATCACTGGGAAGCAAAGAAAACCACCTTCATGCACAGTGTGCTTGTATTGCTTGGTCTTTAGTTCTCAGTTAGATGATATTATTGTCTGGTATCAAAGCATAGTTCAGAAGAAACAAAACAAAATGAAAAAGCTTGTAGGAAAACATTTACTGAAGCACAGGATAATCTTAGATCCAATTTTGCTTCACCTCACACACTTGTATGTGCAGGAATGTACATACCAGCAAAGTCCTGAGCAGACAGGTCTTACAAGGTTTCACATAAAATGGCAGAGAGATGCCAGGAAGCATCAGACACCTTCACAGCTTTAGCCATAATTAACCAACATTGCCTAAAATGTGTAGGGTTCAGAAGAGGCCTCTGGTTGGGTCTCCCAGAGGGAAAAGAGTTCATCTCGTTTTTCAGGGGTTACTGAGGAACTGAGGTGAGACCTCATGGCCACCTGCAGGTTCCTCATGAGGAGAAGCGGAGGAGCAGGAACTGATATCTTCTCTCTGGTGACCAGTGATAGGAACAGCATGGAGTTGTGTTAGGGGAGGTTTAGGTTAGGTATTATGAAAAGATTTTGAACCCAGAGGGTGGTGGGGCACTGGAACAGGCTCCCCAATGAGGTTGTGACAGAACCAAGCCTGAAAGATTTCAAGAAGTGTTTAGACAGCACTCTCAGGCACACGGTGTGATCCTGGGGCTGTTCTGTGCAGGACCAGGAGTTGGACTCGATGATCCTTGGTGTTCACTTACAACTCAGGGTGTTCTATGATTCTGTGATTCTCTGATCTACAAACTCTTTCTGCCTTCAGTGAGATCTGGGTTAAGCCTGTGAGACACAGTTTAAACTGTGCAAGAAGAGCTAGAACAGATTCAGCACAAGTGCTGGAAACAGCGTTATGGGTGTGCCCTGCTGTCACTCCCTAAGTACAGTTATAGCACAACAGACACGGAAATTTGACTTTAGGATTACATCAAAGAGATGTAGAGATACCAAACTGGCTAGGGTGATGTGCTATTATAATAATGTCTGTCATTTAAAAGACATGAAAAATGATGCTACTTGATAAGAAAAAGATGGTAAGTGGATACAAAAATACAGTAATTATTTATAACCCTAGAGAAAGTCCAATAAAAGAAAGAAAAAAAGGTACATTTTTCACTCAAAAGCAGGCATTAAAAATTCAGGCAGCGCTTTATTTGCAGTATTCTTTATTTCTGTTTAAAAGCCTTTCTCTCTAACACAAGTATGAAACAGGTCTTTATGTACCATTTGTCATAATATTGCAGTTTAATCAGCATCACAAAGTGCTTTACTGTGTTTCTGGAGCCTATTCTTGACTCCTTTCTGGACCTTTTCTAAGGTTTTCATGAAGTACTGAATGGAAAATTCCTATTTAGACTCCTTTGGTTTTTTTTCCATCAAGACATTTCAATGGGGAATTTCTCTTCAGCTAATAACTGCTCATTTATAACTGAGCAAGCATATGGTAGAATGGAAAAGCTATAGACTGTTGAACTCTCCTGGTGGCTGTAATGCTGGCTTCCCTCCTTCCCTCTCTCCCCATACCTGTGGTTCTCTGATCCTGGACACTGACCTTAAAAGCCAAATTGTTTTGTGTAATGTGCCCATTGCTGCAGATATGAGAGCTGGTAACTGGCCTCATGAGCTGTTGGCCTACAGGCTAACTGTGCTTTGCCTTCAAAGGTACCCGGGTGAGTATATCTGCAAAGCAATTCTGCAAACAGCCAGAAGAGGAAATTATATCCTTCTGGCAATATTCGTTTCTGGCCGTGGCAGTGCACCTGAGGGGTTTCCCTGTGCAGGGCAATCAGGCTGCCAGGGAGGGGTAACGATGGGATTTGCTGAGAGCCTGCACAAGTGGTACCATGGGGTGTGCTGAGGGCCCTCCCTGGGGACACTGGGAGGAGGGCTCGGCACCTGCCAACAGAGGATATCCCTGCTGGGGATAACAGTGATGGTCAGTGGCCCTGAGCCTGAAACAATTGCTGAGACCTGAGGTCACTCGGAGGCTGGGGGAAACTGGACATGTATGTCCTGGATGGGGACTTTCAGCGATTTGCTGTCTTTCCTACCCTTTGCTTTATTAACTTTAAACTGTGCAGGTGTTTGATGAAATGTTATTCATAAAGGCCCCATTAAAGTGTTCATCCGGACCTTTCCATAGTGTACAAATTTGGGCCCAGCAGAGTAGATGCAAGTGTTGGCTTTCTGAGGCTGAGTAAGCAGAATCACAGCTTCCCTTGGCTTCGCTGACTCTTTCTGACACTTGTTTCCCTAGGTAAAAATTAGTGTATCCACCTTAGCACCCTGGGCCCTTGACCTGCCTTATCCAGAGGGAACACACGCTTTCTCAATGCTTTGACCTCATGAGATATTTTTGGCTTTGCACATAACAAGGAGGTAGGTAAGGTGATGTAGGTAAAAGGACGTTTGGGCTGTATTTAAATACAAAGGACCAAAGCACAGGAAAGTGACCTACCCTGGGAAAATCTAAGCTTACAGATTGTTAGAAAGGTTGCAAGTACAATCATTGCCTCCAGCCTACCTTCCCAAGCAATGTTGGGGTGTGATTTAGGGGGTAGTCTTAGACAGAGACTATTCCCAGTAGTCTTTCCTTTGAGGGGCAAGGATACTCCTTTATGTGTGCAAGAGACATGTCACATCAAGTTAATGGATGTCTCACAAGATTTACTATCCTTGATGTAACCTCTAGTGCATTACCTCTTCAGCTTTCTCGCTTGATTTTGACACAGACAAAATTAATAGATAAATGTAGCATGTAAAAAATATAGTTAACCATCTATAACCCTTAAGTTTTCATTGAAGTTATTATTAAACTTATTTTTAATGTATCTGTGTGCTAATCAACACTATCCTAACAGATAACTACACTTGGAGACATCTATGCCAGAGTCCAAGGCTGTCTGTTTTATCAATGGAGAGAGACAAATTTCCCTTGGGGACAATCTTGAGACCCTGAATTAGGAGCCTAATAATTAACAAAATGAGATGCAATAATCCCCTTCTATAGAGTTTTGCAAAATCCTCTAAAAAGTAGGAATTCTTCCTCATTTTTTCAGCTGATGAAGGGCTCCTTTTTTTCCAAATCATTTTTGAGTTGAATATCTCATGTTAAATATGTCTGATAAATAAGGTTTTGATATCTGCCCCTATCTCATTTTGACTTCCTTTTGGCTCTACCATGATTAATTTTTTAAAAAATTAAGATTTTGTATACTTTTAGTGGTATTAGTTATACACAATTAAAAGCAGTAATGTTTCAGGTAAGAAAAGGAACCTGAAAAGAGACAATCAATAACATTTATTAAAACAGTGTTATTATCTATGCAGTTAAATATTTAAAGACGAACTAATAAATATAAAGAATCCCTCTCAAAAACTCTGATTTTAGTATCAGGATCTCATAATCTACAGTGTATACTCCTAAATAACAAAGACATCTTTGTGCAGTTAAAGGTTAAACATTTTGACAGACCAAAAAATTCATGCCTGCACTAGATGTAATATACTTTTATTGTGCCTGAATTTTCTCATGAATGGGACTGGAATAGCTTATGTAATGGAAACAGAATATGAACAGAGAATGTATATTCAAAGAATACTCTGACATTTCATATTTTCCCCTTTGGGTTTTCTTGAGTGGGGCTTTATAATTCTAGCCACATATGCAAACACAGATAAAATATCTGGCTTCTTTTTTGGCCAGGGGACAGAGATATGAGTCATGGAAAGCTAGATTTATTGGTCTACCAGAAACTTTTTGTTTAAATTGTCTCCTGTCAAATTCTTTCAAAGAAACTGAATCTGCATGTAATTGCACATAACCATGAAAAGTGCAGCTTACTCTTTGACTAATTTAATACACTGCCTTTTTACTGAGGTTCTGGCCTGTGGCATTGCTCTAATAGACACAAATCTTGTGTTGACTTAACCAAGTCTCCCGTTTGATTTACTATTTTAATGTACCAGTGATAAACAGCTTAATATACTCATTGCAGAACTTGAATATGCTGTCCAATTATTATCATACTGCCTAGAGGTGTGAGTTGACACATAGCCTTTTCTGAAACCTGTGCATTGAATGAGACTTTTGAGCAAGATGTGTTTGAGAACTGCATGAAAATAAGAGTTAAATGATGAGATGGGTGGCTGGTCTGTGAAACTGGCATCCAGCTCAGTGGAGCTTGAAGGGCCAATAGCACCAGTGTCACAGAACAGCAAAAGAAACTCCAAAGATCTGGTTCCCTGCTGCCAAGGGGACAACTCCACAGCCTGTTCCCTTGGAGCTTTGAGAGCTCTGACATCGAGAGCTCAGCCAGGACTGGCTGGTTTGTAACAGGGGAGCCCAGCTGCAGAGTCAGGAGTTAAACCCCACCTGGAGTGAGTGAGGTTCACCCCATTCCAAGGAAAAGTCCTGAAAACTCTAGGGAGTTCTGTAGCTGCAGATCTCAACACACCTGTACACTGACTTCAGGGCAGATATAGTGATTATTTTGGCTAGGGACTGTCCCCATTTTCCAGGTAGATCTGCCAAACAGAACGGACATTTCAGGGCTGTGGGTTTATAGGCTACTTGCTCAATGAATGAGGCTTTGTTGACATTTTAAAGGCCATAACAATATGGTGTCTTCTATGGAGGTACTCAGCCTTCCAGAGAAGCATTCACTTCATGCCCAGAAACTGGGTGAATTTAGACAGCAATATATGAGTATGAGAAGGCAGTTTAGGGAAAACTTGACCAACTTCTTTAATTGATGGATAAGGCCTTAGATTTCATAAGAAAAAATAAAAGGCTTATTCAGCAAGCTAAAGTAGTGTTAATGGATGTCCTCAGCAGTATTTTCAAGGATTTAAGTACACACAGGTCTTTTTCCTGCCACATGCTTCACAGAATCCTTGGTGGGAGCACAGTACTCCTAGGTACATTCAGAGCATCACACGTTGGCCTTCATGTTTGCTTGTAGTGGTGACATCAGTGTAGCAGAAGATTAACCCAGAAATAAAAGACCTGAATTCACGGATTTCCTGATGCTTTGGAGGTTTCAATCCTATTTGTACACATAGAAAAATGCTGTAATGGCCAGACTAAAAATTATAAGGGTCTAAGAGATTATTGTACCCTTATACCCTCAGCAAGTCATACCCTCAGAAGGAGAGAATGCTTAAACCACACCCGGACCTTCTAGAGAGCTTAGAGCATTATGGTGGGTGTGAAGCAGCAGAGAGCTTTGCTGTCAAGATTAATTATGTATTTTATCCCAAAATTGTATAAAATAAAATCTATAAAATCTGCAATCGGATTAAATCATATTTCAAAAGGCCTCTTCTGTTGGCATAATAGTGACTTCATTTAGGCTTTTGAATAAGAGATTGAACTGAAAAAGAGATTAGAGTTCTGTCTGGTATGGTAATGTTGTAAGAAAGCATGATTTGGAGAATCTCCAAATTTTGATGGGTTTTGGACTTTTTTTTATACTGACTTTTTTATGTAGGGTACTGTGTTCTCTCTCATTTGGATTCTTAACCTCAGAAGGACTTTAAAAAAGCCTGCTGTTCAAACATTCACACACATACCTGCTTGCATGAGTGCTCTCCACATTTTCACATTCTGGAAAAGCTCTTGTGAACAAATATTTGCTTGTACAACAGTTCTCAAGAGGTGAATAAAAGAACTTATGAATATTATCAAAGCAAATACGTGTGGCGCCTGGTACATGAACATTTATGATCACATTTTTGCAGGAGAGCGCCAATGCCAACAGGGTTTCAGTACAATGTACAGAAGTGCACTTCTGCAGAATCAAAGATATGCATTCCTTCAGCAAAAATTAGGTGATCATTGTTCTTGCAGAATTCCCTGGATGATATTCTAATCCTGATAAATTGAGGGACAACTCTCCTATTTTCTGTCATCAAAAGTAACTTCATTTGTTCATATATTATGCCATACTTCCACCTTATTCTCAGGACATAGCATTCTTTTGCTTGCTTGGCTTGTTTGTTGAAAACAAAACCCAGAAATTATAAGTGAGATAAACTTTACTCGACAGTTGAGTGCAAAAAACACGCAAGTCCAGAGAACAACTTGTGCCTATTCAGAGGGCTTTCAGCCACTGCTGACGGCCTGTGACATATCTGAAACAGATTAACAATAGGATTTATGGTATAAGAACTAGGCTGGTTTTGTTTTATCTCTTTTAATAAGGTTGAATGCTCCAGAGGAAGTGTTCAATTTCAGATATAAAGTTTCCTCCAGACTAAACGTAAGAGCTGAGATCTTGTCCTTGGGGACTTAACAGCTAGCCAGTGAGGTTAGAAATACACTGAATGGATTGTGATATCACCTGTCCCTGGAAATGTTTGTGGCATTAGGAACAAACCTCCCACTACTGGTACTTCCCTTTGACAGCAGAGGGAGCATTTAATCCAGTAACTCATTTCTTTTCCTATGTTCTCATGAAAATCCTGGCAATGGCTAAAAAATAATTACATGACTAAATGAAATGTATCTTATCAGGCAGGTAGCCTGTCATCGGTTAACTGTAAACCAAGTTACAATCACTGAAAATCACACAATATAGGAAAATCAGAAGGTGTTAATGGTGGCGATCAGAAACCATTCCTCTTTCTTTTCTTGAGAGAGAATTTCCTGAAGAGTAAGAATCTAAATGAGTGAAAGAGAATAATTTTTCACTCATGAGAAAAAGGACTATGAGGGGTAAAGCAATTAGCAAATATTAAAAAACCCCAACAACTAACAAACAAACAAAAAAATCCTAAGTAAGGAAAGTCCCCAAACCTCAGATTTGCTCTCAGATTCTAAGGTCTGGCTCCTCAGAGCTTCCCATGAGTTTCTTTCAGACATGTATACTGAGAACACAATTTTGTTACTGAATCCAGGCCTACAGCTGCTGGGGAGCTAAGAGGGAGTGGGAAACAACATCAAACTTAAAGTACCTGCGTAAAGGTAACAGCTAAGAAAGGCATTGACAGAACACAGATTTTAATAGCTCTGATCAGATGATAAACATGAACTAGTAATTTCCTGTTGTAGTAATTATTTAAGGATATATTTCTCTCTTTTTCAAAAATGTGCTGGCCCTGTCTCCTGCCATTTCTGGTTAGAAAAATCATTATTGAGTACACTAACAAATGTACCCTGCACAGTGCAGCCACAGCACTGACAGTACTAGCTTTTCCATGAGCTTTCCTCACTGGAGAGTTTATTGATCATCTGAGTAATGTTGGTTTCATTGAACAGTCTTTTTATTTTTCTTTGGCCTTTTCTCAAGCAGACTATGATACTTCAAAGAGATTTCTATTAAATGAAGACCACTTGCCTCCAGGTGATACTAATAACTTTGATTCAACTACACTATGAACTGATTAAAACCAGGCTGCATTCATAGGTCAGGTTAAACCACGATGTTCAAAAGATGAACAACTTCTCTAAATCAGTGGAAATTTTGCCTGTTCAGGGCAGTGGTCACAAACATTAAAATAGTTTTATTTGCTCATTAACTTAGGCTTCAGCCCTGTGCAAGGTTTGCCAACATTTTAAACAAAAGTTGTAATACAGCCTGTCTTCGAGGGATATAGAATGTTTCTGATTACATAGAGAGCCACTGGAGTACAAGGTAAGATAGGTGATAAAATATATTTTTAAGGTTTAAAAAATTCCACATTTGATCAGGAACAAGATGAAAGCAATGTTTAAGCTGAAGCCTGCTCTCTAAAAATTAAATGTTTTAATTAGAAATCTTATTTAGGGATAAGGATATCTTATCTGTGATTTTCTTTTTGTAAGGCTGCTTGATCATTAACGTCAAGGGAGAGGTTGTAGATAGTCCTGATGCATCACTGATCACAGAATCTCAGAATGGTTGAGATTGGAAGAGGTTACTGATGGTGTTCATCTCGTCCAACCTTTCTGCTCAAGCAGGGTTATCCTAGAGCAAAAGGATTGCATCCAAACAATGCAATGTTTTAAATATCTCCAGTGAAGGAGACTCCACAACCTCTCTGAGCAAGAGGTAACTCCAAACCTCTCAATTTTTATATTCCTTCTTCTCTTTATTTTATCAGTTTTTTTATGTTATTTTTTTCACCCTACTCCAAATTTTAGTTTAATATATCCACCTCTTTTTCCATTTGAATCAACATTTCCTAACCATTGAGGTGATTGGCCAGGAACACATTTGAAATGAACATACACCTGTAAGGTGACTCAGCCAGTCTCACAAGCATGTTGCAAAGCTGGAAGAATTGTGTGATTTCTGAAGGGGTGACTTTTTTATCTACAAAGAATAAAGTAGTTTTCTAGATTCACCAGCCTAAAACCTCATGATTTCTTATTAAGCCAGTTTTCTAAGTGGGAATAACTATGTACCTAGCAGCCACTTGTGCTAGCTGAACAAGATGAATATTGAAAATTGCTCCCACACAAGAAAATAAACAAACAAATAACAACAAAAACCAAGAAGAGGAAAGCTCTTCGGGTATTTGTTGTTTGAATTTTACAGAGGCTTTTTAGGACCCCTCTGGCTTGCGTTTAATTCCATATTTGTCCATCTCTACTTGAAATGTGGAGAAGAGCTGTTTTATTTTGAGTAGGCAATATGTAGACCCTGAAATTTGTGACAGGCACATGCTGGGCTATTTTTATTAAAGAAACTCCAGAATCCATGGCATGTTATGATAAACGCTTATCCTTGCACATTCTTAGAGCTGAATTTATAAGAAACAGGAGAATGAAGCCAGCAGCTAAGATACCTGTCTAGAAAGGAGACTACAACTTTCAGCAAATGGTAGGAACAGATCCAAGGCCTGTCTTAGCTTAGACTTATTTGAGTTGATGGATTTGCACTTGTATAAATGAGAGAAGAGCTTGGCTTGCAAACTTCAAAAGAGTCAGAATAGAAAACAGAGGAAAAAACAAAAGAAATGAAAAAGCAAACAATGCCATGTGGAATGAATCTGAGACATCCCATCCCAGTAAGAACACCCAGCAGTCCATTATATTTATTCAGATCGAATGCAGGCTGTGAGATATATGGACAATGTTAGAATAGGGTGGGAAAGTGAAAATGTTCAAATAAAAGCATTATTTCGGCACTGCTGCTGAGATTAATGTGGGTTATAAAAAGAGTGCATTTCTGCACTCTCTGCCAGAGACTGGCACTGAAACTCCTGATAACTAAGCAGGTTCACAGGGATGAACTTATTATGACCACCCTAATATTGAGGGAAAGAAAATATAAAACCAGGACCTAGAATTTCATATGAAGTAATTACTGGTTTACTAAAAAGGTTTAATTTAGATGGAACAATGAGATTTGAAATTGAACAGGAATTCATTAAAATAAATAAATTATTGTAATTATAACTGAATAATTAAAGCTAAAAAGTATAGTAAGAGAGAAATTTACCCTTCAATGGAAAAAAAATACTTCATGGATACTAAGCACTGAAGATCTGCATCACCTGTATAGACCAGGAAAGCTTATGTGTTCCTCACTCCTCCACAAATTACCCTATAACTATGAAAACTATGGCCTTCTAAAGCTTCTTGGAGATAAAGGGAATTTGTAGGTCAGTCTTGCAGAATATCTTCTACCTGCTCAGCATGGTGCTGCTCTGTAACCACAGGGGTATTCTCTCATTTTCTGAGTGTTGAAGAATAGCTTCTACTTCTAAAAAACCTCCTCAGAGCCATAGAGCTCTACCATTTCCTTTTCATTGCCTAAATTGTACAAAGTAACTACTGGTATGAAGAGTTCAGAGGGAGAGGAAGGTGTCCAGGACGGAATTGTACTAAAGAGAGACTCAGCTCTGCTGCAGGGTACAGCAGACCTAGGACCATCAGCTGTACACTCCTAATGAAGTCTTTCAGTGTTCAGCTGGTTTTCAGCTGGCTCCTGTAGTGGGTTTTTGTGTTAATAGAGAAAACTATCCCCTTGCAGAGAGCTACTGGTCTTACCTGCAGCAGCACCTTTACGTGTCAGATGACTCACTTTTTGAGTTTCACATTTCCTGTGTGTGGTTACAGTCAGCCTGGGGAGGTTGGCTTGGACACAGATATCTCAGACACTTTATGTGGGAGGAAAACACAGTTTTGAGCTGAGGTACTGAGAGCTGCCTCTATGAAACATTCTTAAACTTACTGTTTTGCTTTTCTTTTTAAGTGCACACCTTGAGTTATTTAACTGTCTTGAGTTATTTAGTAGCCCATGCACAGGTTTGACTGTATTTGCCCACTTTCTATTAATTCCTGGGCATGAAACTAATCCAGATGAAGTGGCTAATAAACACAGACCAAAAGGGAAGTGAAATTACATCATGAAGTTTATAGCAATTTCTGAAGAGAGAAGAGCCTCCAAAGAGACTATATAGATAATCTTCCTTATGACTCACAAGAAAGTTGCTTAATCTGAGGAAATATGTAGCACATGTAGAACCTATTTCTAATAGGACCATCCTCTAAATATTTCAAAAGTAAATCCAGATAACTGAACTTTAAGACCATTTAATGCCTCTCTACCAAACTGGAGAGTTAGAAAAAAGTCCTGTTTGCTTGAAAGAATAAAGAGGAAAAAAGAAATGTTACTAAAAAAAAATATTATCACCCTGAATCTTAGCTCTACCAGCAGAATATAATTTTGCTATTCCACCAAAATTAGGACTTTGTGTTGGTAACTTGAAATATTACCATCTTTCTGCAAACTGTGATTCATAATTGAAAAATCATGACATAACATGGCATTCCTTTCACAAGTTTGTAAAGGAGAAGGGGATATAATTATTTAGTACAAAAAATTGCTTAGGAGGTGGATAAAGATTTTTTAATGTCTGAAGGCAAGCAAGCAATTTTAAATGGTGGATATGTTTTCCTTCTTTCTGTTTAAATCAGATGAATGCTAGTGGTGCCAGGTCGACCATTGTTATCTTCCAGAAAACAACCTCTGTGTTTTGACAGAATTTCCCAATTCTGTGAAAAATTCTCAACCCATCAGAACATGAATTCCATTGGAATCACTGCCATCCCTTTTTTGAGGGGCATTAGCTCCAAGGCATGAATGACTGGGATTTTTTGCATTATCTTAAGCTTGTACAGAAGCTTCTTTTTCAATATCTTGATTTTTAAACACTTTATGCTTTAATAAACATTCTTCCAGATAGTAGTAAAATATGTTTCTTGATGCCTTACACTCAAATAAACTGTTTCTGTTACTTTAGTGAATGTATCTATTCCATAAATTAGGCCGCTTCTGCACTTGACAAAACACTGATGAGGGTAACTACTTGGAAAATCTTAGGAACAATTAAATTATTACATAATTAATGTTTAATAAGCTAATGTAAGTTCCATTAATTTAGTTTTCCTACATTTTTTACTTCAGAATTTGGGTATAAAATTAGAGAAAATACAATGGCAAATTTCTTATTTAGTGGCTATCTGCACAGTAAATTTAAAGAGGAGGGAAGGTTTAGTTAAGTTTAGAGTTATAATAAATCATTTAAACATATATTCACTATTGAAAAAGTGAAATAAATATAATCAGTGAAATGAAATATCCTTCCTGCAATAATCCCAGAATTAATTAGTCTTTAGGAGATCCATGACTGAACACACCATCCATCACGTTAGAATAAACCTGAAGGAGAATGTTTGCAAAATATCGATTCTTCACCAATATTAAAAATAATGTGGCTCCACAATGCTATGAGATGCCTTTTTTGTAAGTCCCATTTTTTGTATTGTTACTTAGACAAGGCATTTCTCCTGTATGATTTCATTTTTAAAGACATACCCAAAGGATTTTTGTTTTTTTTTCAATTCTTGTATGCACGCAATGGCTTAATTGATATTAGCATCACAAATCAATCATTAACTCTTAATTTTCTAACTAACTGGGTTTAACTCAATTTTACATATTATAAAAATTTTTATGTGAGATATTTTTTATACTTATTTCTTTTAAAATGACATCTAGTAAAGCTTTTCTGACAGTGTGGCAGAGAAAATATGCTAAAAATATCCTTCTGTCTTGCAAGCATTAAATTTTACTGCAAGCAGTTACTTCTACATTGACATGCATATAAACACCCACCGAGGATGTGGCTGAAGAGCAGTAAACATTCCCTTATAAATAAGTTCAAATTGTCTTTGTTTCTAAGACTAAAGTAATTCTGTAGATTGTAAAATTAATTGGATTATTAAACGTAGTGTCTCATCCTGAAATATACCTATTATTTATGGCTACAGCTTCATCAGGATTAAGAACAAATGAAATATATCATGTTGCCATCCTGGAAAGTACAAAATGCCCCTCCTGGCTTAAAGGATAAATGATGTAATGTTTGTTATTGTAAGCCCCATGCTAATCACTACAGATGAAATGTCATCTTCAAGCATTTTGAAATCATTATTATGTTCATGATTGTTTTTATGCTTGGTCAGGTTAAAACATTATGGAGAAGCGCCTGCTGATTTTAATAATTCCAGACTAATTCAAATACATTAGTATTCATGCTCTTCCTATATCTTTTCCTTATTATTTTAGCATTACAGGGGTAAAAAATCACTGTATCTGGGGAAAAAACCCAAACATTCAAAACCAGACAAAGAAGAAAGGGTTTGATTGCTGTAAGAATCAAAACACATTTTGAACTCAGGTCTGAATGAAAAAAATACTTGAATATTCTATAAAAGTCTAGAAAATAGACACAAAAATTTGAAGCATTTTTGCCTCTGACATATAATGGCCTTGTCCTCCTTGGGAGCATGTAGCTTGAATAACCTACTTAATTAAGTTCAAGGAGAGTGACAAGCAGGAAAATTGCATTCATGAATGAGGTTATGTGGAAACTCTATTTTAAAATTAAATCAAGGTAGCTGAATTGATATTGTAGCAGTATTTTGAGCATCTGAGTGTCAGCAAGCACCTTACCTACCAGATGAGGCTGCTCAAGTCTTCACAAGCAGGATGTCCTTCAAGGCAGACGGATGAGTGAGAAGGCAGGAATTTAGACAGCAGATATGTTTGACCCACATAAACACATCTATTGAAGATGACCACAGTAAGTGGGAAAGGTGGGAACAAAGATAGAACAAAGATATCCCAGTTCTTCATCTAGAATTGTATATATGTGACTTCTTAATAAGTGCTTAAAATCATTCAATGCCAGTGTACTAACAGACTTACATTTTACAAGGATATTAGCACAAAATCATTGTAGATGAAGAGATTTCTTCCCTTTTTTTTCCTTCTTTTTAAATAGAAAAGGTACATTGTCTGTTTTTTTAACCTAAAGATTATTGGGAGGGTAAAAATAAAGTTAAGAAATTTATTTTAATTGTGGGCGTATTCATGGCAGATATTTCTATCCTGCAGTGACTGAAACCAATTCATGCTGACCTCAGAAGTCAGGTGTGGTTTTTACTTTCCTGGGTGACTATTCTTTGGTTGCTGGGTGCTACAGAGTGAAGACACCAAAGAATAATCAGCAAATAACAAATGCTGCTCACATTCAAGTCATTGTATCTGGAGTTCAGCACAATTCCTTTTGCTATTAATCTATTTATCCTGATATCTGGAACACTCTCTTTAATAGCCAAAAATGTCACAGAATGGTTTGGAAAATTATTTAAAACCTGTCAAAAGTGTATATGTAAAAAAATTTTAAATTAGTCATGGAGCACCACAGATGTTTTGTCTGAATGTTAAATAAAAAGTCATATGGGAGCAGAATTCTTTCCAGGAATTAATATAATGAACTCATCTCTAGCTGGAATACAAAACTATAATATTAACTTTTAGGCATTTAGGCACTTAAGATCAAACCTCTAAAACACTCTGTGAATAGTACATGAATTATTGATCATATTGAAAAAAACCCTTGTCCTTTAAAGGGGCCTAAGAGGTAAGGTAGATATAATGTCCTTTCTGAGTTTGCTAATAAAAAAATATGTTTGTAGCCTGAATGAGCTCAAGGCAACAGTCTTGGGTTTATAAAGGACATCAATGTAACATTGGGAGTACAGACCAGGAGCTCAGGTAGCTTGGAACAGAGTACTTTTGTTGTGTGCATGGCTGGGGAAGAGGGAAGATGTGCCAAGAAAAGCTTTTATTTTGTCCTGTGATCTCAGTCAGACCAAACAGGTCACATTCAGATTTGGTGTGGCAGTCAGGTATTGGCATTTCAAAGTCAAAATAAACTTCATAATCATCCAGTACTGGCACCAGAGTAGTGTAATCAGGGGTCTGCTGTAAGTCAAAATGGTGCCGTGCGTCACAAAGAAGTTAAATGTTGTACTTTCTCAAATTCTACTAAATGTAATAGATTTTTTTTTTTGCATTAATAGTCTGTAATAGTAGATTATTTTGAAATATAGCTGCAAGATTAATTTTGACCACACATCAAACAGGGCAGTAATGTAAGATATAACCTGCAAGACTTCCTGGTCCTCCTCCACTCAAATGTGGTGCCCTGCTGTGGCAAGGAACAGCAACCCTTCTGTTTCTGTGTGCTTTTCTGCCTTCATGTTATAAATAAAGTTTTTGACCACAGAAATCTGCCCAAAAATCAAAAGCCCTTTTAGCGATTATATCACTTTGTTCTCAGCATATCCTTTTATGTAGGGAAGTGTGGGTTTTATCTTAATGAACACTTCTAGGTTTTTTTCTTCCTTTTTTATATCTATATTTATGAATAGAAATTATTTTTTTAGTCTCTTTTTTGATGTTAAGAATCTCAACTCCTTAAGTCTCCTCATTTATCACAGATTTTCTTTCTTTCCTTACAATCCAGTAGCCATTCTTGGGATCTCCTCTGGTTTGAATTAATTTTCTTGAACAGAGATCTCTCCACAGAGATGTTTTGATCATCATAGTTATTCAGATTTTGGATGGTGATTCCAGTCTTCCTCTGTAATTATGCTGAATCCCAGTACCTACTGGCTTGCTATAATGTGCTTCTAATCAGGTTTCAATTTTCCTATTAGAACTTTAAATCAGATATTTCTAAAGACTATAAACTGAGATGTTCCCTTAAAAGCCTTTTCCCAGCCAGACACTATCTTCCTCAATCACTGTCTTTCTTGAGCCATCCCTTTGTTCAACACAGTTCCTCTGCTAATCCCTGTCTTCTCTAGTTTCGGATGGAATTTCCTTTGCATCAAATCCCTTACCAAAGTAGACAAAAACAAAAGCTGCAACATTGCTTTTGGCTTGGAAAAGAATTTCCTTATCAAGGAAGTTACCTTTTTCAAATATCTCTAAGATCTGCCTTTGAGAAACACATGTTGAAGTTTACCTCATTTGTTATTGTCTTATGTCTTTAATTATTCCCCTCATCCACAGCTCATTCTAATATCTGCATGCAATTGAGAAATATATCTAAATTGGTCTTTTTTTTTTCTCTTTCACGACTCCCACTAGGCATCATCATTTCTATAGGACTGTTTCATTAAACAGTCCTTGGTACTGGATCTGTGATTTCACATGCCAGGTTTTTTTATGACACTGGAATGAGTTTTTTCTGGCTTCCCATTTTGAGAGCATTTTACCTGTATAGATTTTGTTGCTACTCAAGAGTTGTTTTCATTCTCACATTCTCATTTTCATTTGCCTTTGATTCTCTACACAAACACAATTATTTTCCCTGAAACCTGACATTAAGTACTCATTTATCTTTCTGCCTGTAACTGGGTTATGCTAATGTACATAGTGAGTGTGCTGCACAGTTCTTCACCCTTTCTTCTTCAGTCTGTGTGTAGCAGAAAAATAGAAGTAGTTTTAAATTACTGTAATAATTGTAATAGCAATATGGAAATTCAATGAAGTACAGGCTGATCTCTGATTAGTGGTGGCTATGAATGATGAAACATTTTTTTTATTACTTCTCATTTTTACTTTGTTAATTCCTATAATTACAATTTTTCTTTGTCACACATAACTATTCAGCCTTTTCATCAACTTCAGACATCCTTTCTCCTAACTCTTCCTGAGTTCTCACAGATTTATTCCTGTTTGAAAGATTTTATCCATTTCTATTAAACCGTTTTATTCACAGACTCTGTCTTTACTATTTCCTTCTCTTCTTTCCCAGTTATCCTGATCTGTCTCCCTGTGATCTGAATCACTCTTAGGAAGGGTGATTTCTGATCCTCTGTAGATACATTTCACATTGTTATTGTCTTCAGCTCTACATAATTCACCAAGCATTTTCTCTGTATCTCATTTCCTTTTTTTTTTTTGACATGTTCTTTCCATTTTTGCTGCCCTATATTTTCTCTCCCTAAAGGTTAGCTTATTTTTAATGGTTCTTAATTTTTCTCTACAAATCCATAACTTTTCTTTCATGTCATGTCCTAACATTAGCTGAAAGATCTCAATTATTATTTTTGGTTATAATAATTCTAGTGAAACTATATTAACATGAGCTTCAATACAGACTAGTTGCTTTAGAGAGTGTCTGAAATCACTGGTGTGTTTAAGATTCCTGCACTAGAATCTATGCTTTCATATCTGATTTCAACCACCTAAACAAACTACAGTAGAACCTCTATGGATAAGCTTCTCTTGACTACCACTGGACCAAAAATAAGTTTCTGTTTTCTAAAGTGCTTACAAATATCACCTGTCAAATTACAATATTAAGTCAAATGATGTGAGATTTAAATTTTTTAAAAAAAAGTATTCATGATTGACAAATTAACCTACAGACCTTTTCAAAACAAAATCTAGTTCAGTCTAGCTCTCATAATCTAGTTTCTGTACCTAGAATATGTACCTAGAATATGTACAGAAACTAGGAGTGTTACTGAAAGTACACAAGCTTTAGCTCCACTCTGCATGACATATGTGAGAGACTTGATTATGAGATGCTCATAGACCAGGTGAATAAGCTGTTCAAGTAACAGCTAAATTTTATTCCCTCATTGAACAATGAAGACAAAACAAACTTTTGAATAATGTTGAATCAGCACTTCCTATTCATTAGCATTACCCAAAATACCTGATTTTGCATGGTCCAGGTGAATGTCCTTATCACATCTTATGTCTATAGACATAGAGAAAATACCCCTCTCTCTCTGGGAATAGGAAATGATTTGCTAAAAATGGGGCAACACCACCAACACAAACTACAGTAAACTCATCCAATAAAAGTCCCAAATCATACTCACATGGTGATTCAAGTCCTTGGTCTGAAATATGCCAGACATGTTGCCTTATAAGTCCTTACTCACTTAACCCCTGTCTATCCCTTCTCCTCAACATCCCTCTCCTTCCCTTCCTTTCTTATCTTAGTGTGGTACTTGCTTTGATAGACATTAGCTCTTGGCTGATGGAAAAACTCATGAAAAAAATAAAATATTGTCTTCATTATGATTCCTTGGGAAGGGTCAGTTTTAAATAACTTGTATTTTCTGTCAAAATTGTTTTGGTGGAAAATCTCCAGTTGGAAATAGTATGAATAGTATGAATATATGCAGGGAACTATTGTCAAGGAAATTTAATTACATGATTTAGGACCAGCAAATTTGGGCTGTTGGGTGTTTGCTGACTTCAGACAATTCTCTGAAAAAATTTTCATAATAATTTATAATTAATAAGTCAATTATTTAAGTGAATTTAATTTTTTTTAATATAAGGCTATATCATGAAGCACTCAGATTGCAGCTACAATAGTTCTTTTTATTTCATTCTGCTGTCCTCTGTGTATTAATTACAAAGTAGCCTTTAATTATGTAATCTTACATTATTTATTCCATGGACAGAATGGGGAGTGCTCACTTGCCAGCAGCAAATCAGCGTTGTGTATACAGTGCACAGTGCTTACCATGTAGCCCAAGTTATGTTTGCTGCCCCAAACGTAGGAGTTGCAACAGGTTATTAAAATCAACATGTGCTTTGTCATGACATTCCTCACTATGGCATCCAAGTCCTTTGCATTTGTTTACTAATTCTCACATCTTTGATGTGATTGGTGGCTATCAGAAAAGGGAGAAGGTCATAAAGCTTGAAGCTGATGCACATAGTAAATCAAATGGATCTTTTAATTTGAGGCATCTATTAGCTTGTTTTTTTTAAGTATAAACCATGACACAATACTACCACTGTTAACACACTAAGTGCATCTGCAAATTTCATACCAGAAAAGAGGGATGAACACAGAAATAAAGATAAAGAACTTGGCTATTGACATCCAAGACAAATCTCACTGAAGCAGGATTCTAGTATTGATGTGGTCAAGGCAAATGCAGACAAGAAGTTCTCAAGGCAAAGTTCAATAGCACTTCGTTTTCCCACGCTTAACCTTTGTCATTCAATACTCATCTTACATATCTGTGGGAATGTTAGGATGCAACATCCATAAAGATCTCTGGCTGATTTTGTGCTGTGACTAAAGCATGGCAGCTTTGGAAGGCTTAAACAGGGGATTACATGTACAACTTTGTCATACTGAGATTTCACAGGAAACACAAATAATGAAGTTACCTAATTTGGTATTTCCTTATTTTGGAGCCCTGATTGTAGACAGTGGGACAAGACACAAGTTATTCATATTGCTAGTGGACTAGCCGGAAGATGGAAAACTAGTGTTCAAATTTTACAATAATAGGAGATAACCAGGGAAATCCTTCAAAGATCTGTGGAAAAAGCTGATGTTAACTGATTTAGAATGGAGGACAAATGGCAAGCTGACAAAATTTGTGCCTGTTTGGGCACTTTAAGCAAAAGCTGATTCTAAAGTTTTGAAGCAAATACTTGCAAATCTGGGTGTCTGGGGGGAGAATATGAGTAAACATGGGTTAAAAAAATCAGTCCTAACTTTATTTGTATCAAAAGTAGCTCTGATCTACCTGTCATGATGTAGAAATGAAATAATGAATTAAATAGGAGAGATGCTGTGGTTAACAAAGAAATCCAAACAAAGAACATTTTTATACCTCTGTAAAGGTATAAAATGCATCAACTGATGCATCAACTTCACCAGTGTGTGAAAAACAAAGACGTAGAGAAACTGGGAAAAGTAGAGAAAAGTTTCTGGATTAGGACGATGATACAGACACCTCTCAAAAACAAAATCAAAAGCAGAATATGTAAAAGAACCTCATGTCCTTACAGGGAGATAGCTGACAGAAGTGTGATGGAAGTATGGTAGAAGTATGCAAAACTATGGATGGAAGGAATGCGGAACTGGAAACATTCATTCATTGTCTCTTCAAGGATGAAAAGTTCTCAGATGAAACTGGGCCAGGCAGGGGATTCTTACGTTCTAAATTTACCAGAGAAATATTTAGCCATATGACATAAATTTACATACTTGTATTTGCTGCAGAGCTCTGAATGTCAAAAGCTTATACAGCTTCAACTAGCACAAGTTCATGGGAGAGAAACGCCTTGAAAGCTACACCAGGGTTCAGAGCCCAGAAGGTCCCTAAAGTTTATTAAAGAGTGCTGGAGGGGAGTGTCATACACACCTCTTCTGTTGCACTCTCATGCCTATGACCTACTTTGAGTGACAGCATACTGGGTGAGAGAAAGAGTGCAAATATTGTATTTCTTTTGTTCCTGGTATGCTTTTCTGTGCGAGTTTAGGTATATATAGAATAGAGAACAAAAAGATACATAAATGTTTTATATTTCTTACATATAAGAAATGTTTAAGGTTATATTTTTTGGGTTTTTTTTTTTAACTCTTTAGGTAATTAAAATAAAATCAGTTTATTATTCTAAGTATATTGTGTAGCTGAATTTTGAATCATTGTTCACATTAAGAGTTTCTAGACCAAACTAATTACTACTTTCCACCAGTCAAACAAGGCATTCTGCGTAGAGATAGACATACTGCCAGAAGTACATTATTTATAGGGGGTCTTTTCACTTTCAGTTGTATTTAGGCTTTGACGTAATTTGGGCCTCTCTGCTGTCCTTTTACTCCTAAACTTGTGCAGTTGCCGGCCCTCCATCTACTTGACCTGTATTCTCATCGGTTATAGGAGGGCATTCACAAATCTTAGAATAGCAAAGCAGCTGGAAGTAGCTCCCCCAAAATGACTCTTAAGATGAGCATCTGTGCCATATTTTGTTGCCTATGGAATATATAAGATTTGGACTGGATATTTTAGTATATGTTTTACCAAATAAATTCAGTGACCCATTGTGATTATCCCAGCAGGTATCCAAAAAAAATGAAATTAAGTATCCTCGAATCCTTTTCTTTGTAAAAAAAAAAAAAAATTAAAAAAAAAGAAAAAAAAAACCCAAACCAAGCAGTTAACAGCTGTAAACAACTTTGGGACAAGAAAATCCATAGATAGAATCCTTAGTGAATGGAAGTTAATGGATATACTGTGTAGTAAGATCATCTCCAGTTCTAGCAGCTGACAAACTGACCACTTCTATTTAAAGCAACAACTTCCAGTGCTATAATAGAAATCTAATTTAATGAGACTCTGAGTCCGTTACCCTGCATCTGATTTCAGAGTCCAATGGGGAGATGAGATACTTTTTTCCAGATGCTCTTAGAGAAGGCAAGAAGTAACTAGGCTAGAAGTAACTGAATCATTAACTCTAATTTTGTATATTCACATCAGCAGGATCCTACCCAAGTGGAAGATGGGATTTCCGGTCTTTAAGAGGTCCCCTTAAATATAGCCCTGAACTGCTACAGCGAGATAGTTATTGCATAGTCTTTTGGAATAGAATTATTTTACATAAAGTGATATCTTCAACGTGTAGAGACATTTTAATACATACAGATTTTCAGTTGCCTAAAATCTTCCACGATGTTCAAAGTTGAAATCCTATTTAAGGAAACAGCTTTCTTTTCTTATCTGTCTTCAGGGCTGAAATGGAACAGAGTTTGTGTCTCTGCAAAGGTACAAACTACAAAGGTTCATCATAGTATAATTAAAGAGTAAAAAGGTCTTATAACCACTAGGAATTTTAGTTTGGATCTATATGAGTATGGTGACTTGCAAATCTTTTCCTTTAAAGTTAAAATTCCTTTAACTCCCCTTCCCATAAAAATGGTATATGTTTCACTTGTATGTTTTAATATTACTTTAATTTCCAATTAACTTATTTTTGTTTTATAAAAAGCAAAGAAAAAAGAAACAATAAAAAGTCACTTTATGATGTCAAAATGTTAAGATAATAAGCATCTTTGATTACTTAATACTGTAATTTTTAGACACATAAATATACAGTATTTGAAAATGTACATTACTATACAGTTCGGTGTTCCAGGCTAGGACTTCTGCACCAGTGACATAGTTTAACTGTTCAGGTTTAAAGGCAGATTAAGTTGTCATTTGTGGTGCCTATGCCAGAAGATAATTCCTGTGTGTTATAGTCAGTAAATACACTTCCGACTGCTGTAATCTTGTTGGCCAGTGAGTACAGAATCCCCATTGTAGGCAGAACTGTGGCTCTGCATTGAGTTGAGCTGTGCTGCAGGCCTGGGGCCATCACATGTGCTTTATTTGGGCTTGGCTTGCCTTTCTCCAGCTTGTTTGGCTTTAACAGCAACCGATTAATGACAAGGTGGCTGTTACTTAATTTTAGTTTGTTTAGCATTTTGTGGTTATTTGGTGAAATGCCTGTGGTTATGCTATAGAAGAGTGAACTACTGTAGTGTAACTATGCTGAAGCTTAAAGGACAAACCTGGTATGACAGCAGAGGCATTGAAGATTAGGGCAGTATGATTCAAGTGGTACCAGGGCTATGAATAACCCACCAGTAATCAGTTACTGAAAAAAATCAAGTCTCAGGATCTTAGGAGGGGGAAAAAAAGAAAAAGGAACAAGTACACAATGCCAAGTGATGAAAGAGCAGGGTGTAAAGAACATAAGAAAACATAAAAATGGCATCAAGAGGAGCGGAAGAAACCACCAACATTGTGCTCCTTCTGTAAAAGAATTAACCCCCATCATCTGCACCATGATCCTACAGCAAAGGTTTCAAGGAACCCATGAATATTCATAATTATCTCTAGGCCGAACTGTTGACTTTAGGCTGCAGAGAACAGTGCAAAGGTGAGGCTAAAAACTGAGATAATAAAAGTTTGGTGGTAGAAGGCTTACTTAAATAACAACTTTTGAAATATTGTATTGTTGACGAGATTTGCTTTCAATTTAGATTACATTAACATCACTGTATCAGGACTAATAACAGTTCATGTTTGTTTCATTTTGGTTATACTGGTAAAGCTTTCAATTCAGCCAACAGTAAATTCTAGGCTTCACGTAGAAGGTCCCCTTTTAGCCATAACAAGGTCTTGAGTTTAACACTGCTGAGATATAGGATATTAACAGTTGAGTTTATACTGCTAGTCCCTGGCTTCTGGAAAGCCAGCTGGGAAATCATGCAGCTGGTGCAATTCAGAATAGCTTTCATTTCCTGTGAACTGTTTGTCAGACCAGACCAATACTGGTCATTGACAAATCCTGTAATCACCACACCAGGAAAAGTTTTGGAGCCACTTCATTGCCTCATACTGCAGACTAGGCTTCAGGCTAACCAGTCTTTTAAAACATACGAGCTGATACACAACACCTCTGAAGCAGGTTTTGATTAAGAACATCGTCTTTGCTTTCCTCCCTTTTTCAAATTGCAAGCTCTAAATGAGAAAAGACTGGTTGAAATTTTATAACCACTCAAAATGAGAAGAACAGAAGGAAAACTTTGATGTCTAAGCAAGTTATACCGAACCAGGTACATCAAACAAACCTTTACGTTTCTAATGATCCCTGTTCAGCAGCTCCTATGAGACAAATGCAATTACTCCCACTTTATAGTCAAAGAAGTGAGATATCCCTATACTTATGTACAGCAGGAAACTCACTTACAGAGTAAGGATAATTTCAAAGTAATTGTGCCTGCTGTTATTTTCACCACCTGAATAGTTTCCAGTTATCCTGTCTTGACTTCTAGTTTACAATACACAAGTTATTCACTGTGTGAGGTATTAAAAAAAGGACTGATATATATAAAAACAAAAAAGAAGATTAGGACTACTGTGTTGTATCCTAGGTACTTCAGTTAAATTCTTCAGGTTAGGTGGAGTGGCTTCATGATAAAAATGGGGATGACAGCATTGGTCATAAGTTTTATTTTCACACAGTCATCGTAAAATTTCCTTGTTTTAGACACTGACTTGACACACCACTCCGTCCAAACTTTGGTATGTATCCCCAAACACAAGCTCTTCCTCGTTCTTCCTGTAGCATCAACAAATATTTTTGTTTGCAGTATAGAAATGCATGATTACACATGCATATTTTACATCTTAAATGTAAAATATGTATGTGTAATCATGCATATATGAATCTACAGTCAAAATAGTATTATACCTTCTTTATAACAAATTGTACTGACTAAATTAATGGGATACTGCAATACAGCCATTTCAAGAGGTGACATAACAGTGATAGGGCACAAATAGTCACAATTAGCACTACAGCCCAGCTCTGTCAGCATCTTGGTCATTTTCTTTAAAGCAATAGCAGTTAAATTACTTTTGTGGGAGAGTGGCTTTTCAAAGTACTTTCCATTAGAGACCTTTTTTTAAAGGCAGAAATAATGACTTCATTGGACTTTAAAAATTCTTATTGCCCACAGTTTTTGATATAACATCTTACGGTGCCTTAAATTGCTCTAAAGGTGTTCTCTTACTTAAACACTGATTTTTGTTGGCAATCTTATGAGATTATTGACTTCAGTGTTTTATATATTTTGGCTTTACAATAAATGCTCTTAAGAGTTATATAGGCTCCCAGATAAATGCAATAGTTATGACCCTAACCTTGCAGTACAGTGAAATTTGCCTGTTGACTTGAATGAGCTCATATTTATCACAAAGTTCACAAATAAGAATATGTTCAGGGTGGGGATGTATGGGTTTATTCAAATGAGTTTAAAATCAATATATCTGAACTTTCCCTGCATCTTATAGGAATAAAAAAGGAAAGCAATATAGTTGCAGAGCAAAAACTAAGCGCCATAAGTGATAAATTAATTGTGAAAATTACTCCTGCTACTATCAGGATCTTAATGGGCTAAGTAGCCTTCCCTCTAAAAGGAAAAAATTCTGCCATTGGTGAAATTTGTCATTACTTGCCATTATAAAAAGTAATGAGGGAAAAATAAAGAAACTAAGGCCCCACACTGAATAACGAAAATCAAATTCTTTGACAGGAGACTTAAGGTTTGCACCATGCTGCACTAAATGGCTTGCTTTTTAAAGTTTTTTAGGAGAAACTCTGGCAATAGGAAATTAGTTAGAGTTAAGATAGAACAGATTACAGCTGCCTTGGCCCACACCCTTCTTGCATGAGGGAAAAACAAATGCCAGAAAGGGTTTCCAACCTAGAAACTGCCTCTTTATGATAAAGAATATAGAATGGTGTGTAGTTATAAGTGTTTTCAAGTGTAGTCTGTCCATTTCCCTTTTGAGATCACTTCCTCTTGCTATGGTAAGATGATTGTGTGCCTCTTCTGCATAAGCAAGAAGAGTATTAATAGTGCAAGCTCGAGGAATTAATGCAAATGAATTATTTTGAAATCTAATAAGGACTACCAGGAGCCATTCTTTGGGATAGTTCCATTTTGAGACTACGTGCTTGGTGTGAGGAGCACAACAAAAGTCACTATTTTTGGAAACAACAAGGTGAAACTGATTTGTTTTGTAGTGGTTCACACAACAGAATTCTACTTGTTTATAAGAAAATAGTTATTGCCTTCCCTGCAATAAAAGAAAACAAACTAGTAAATGAAAGTTTCTCTGAATCTCAAAGGTATACATCCAATGTCCTGTTACCTTCAGTAAGATTTGGGGCCATTTTTACTTCATTGATAAAAAAGTGAATACACAGCACAGTGACTGCATATATGTTTGGGGTTACATTTCCTAGACTAAGTTTAACCTCCTAGAAAAAGCAAAACGTAAATTATAGTTACACAGTTTTAGTAATTCTTCAGCCACCCTTTTATCCCCTAGAATACTTATTTATTTGCTTGTTTCATTTTTAATGTACGTTTTCCTAACTTTTTTTCCTAAAAATCACATTACTGAAACACAACTCTTAGTAGGAAAATCTGGAGATGAGCAAAATGAGTTGCAGAAACCATTGGTTTGAAAAATGGAAAAGTAGGCAAGAATTATCTTGAATATTCTGACTATTCTGCAAAAAGGTATTCAGACCAAAACCAGTTTCTTAGATTCTATGCACCTCCACATGAATCTGTGAACTCCGAATACTGAAAGTTTGCTGGAACTTGCATTAGTAGTTTATACACATTGTAGCTTGTGTTCTTAAACTTCTGCTGCCTAATCAGCCCAACCAGTAGTTGATCTGTTGAACATATATAATCTAGGTCTGTTTGATTTAGATTTGTAATATGTTTTTATTGCAATGGATTGTAAGAATATAAAATAAGAGGGGTATGTAAAATGACCTCTGTAACTCTACTTTGTTATATTATCCTTTGAACACAGTGAAAGGTCACCCAGGAACATGATGGAAAAGGGGCCCACAATGCACAGAGGGTGTGATTGATGTATCACGTTTAGAATGTAATCTGAAGTACAAGAGATTTAATTTAGTCCATGATATACAGCCTGAAGTTTGTTTTCAGTTCGGTCTGAAATAACGAAAATAAAGTTTCTGTTTGCAGCTGCCATTGATTACTGTAATCCACAATGAAATTAAAAGGCACAGTGGATCAAATCAAGGTATTGGAAAGATGGCTCGTTTACAGTGCAGAAGTGCAGGATAGCATATGCATGAGAAATATGTTAACTATGCTAACTTTCCCCCCATGCTGCTAGAAAGGAGAAGTTATGATTAATAGTTTAAATACCAACAGTTAGGCCTGCTCACCATGCTATCTTATCTCACTGTCTGAAATGGCATGTGGTGTTAATGTGTTAAATATGATATCTTATTTTTCTTGTGACCTGTTTTTCAAGAAGTGACATATGTATGCGCGCACATATGAAGTGTAGGCAGTCTGCTATTTTCTCATACAAAGCCTAATACCTCATGTGCGTGAGGCTCTTTTCTTCCAGAACAAAGCTGGGATTGTATGTAGACTATAATTTTTGGTTCCTCCTCTGGATATTTTTCCTTTAGAAGATCTCCATCTGTCTATCATTATAATAAGTTTGGACTATAAAATAGACTCTAAATAATAAGGCTTTTTGGAGTTGGACACAATAGGAATAGGGAAGGTTTAAATAAGTTCACTCTCTGCTCTGTCCTGTGAAATAGAAGGAGGATTTCTGGTACTGGGTTAACAGGAAGAGACACAGGATTAAATGTGCTTTTAATCTCTTGAAACACGGTGCATATTTAAAAGTATTATATAAAAAGATCAAGGCCCATAATTGTTAGCCTTTAGTGAGCCAAAACTGCCACTAAAACCGCTTTCTGTAGAGAGAGAAATTCCATTACTTTGTGGAGTACGTAAGTGTTGGGTCCAGAAGATTATTTGCTGCTGTTCATTAAGAAATATTCCAAGAAGCTTCTTCTCTGCAGCTAGCTTTGTGATAAAGATGTGTTGTTTGTGAGAAGTTGCAGGACCTAGAAAATCAGATTTTTAGGGACACATAAACTTAGCCTCTGGAGTTATTGATGTAGTCACTGCTGTGTAATGATCCTAACACTGTGCTACAGTATCACACATTTATTTGAAAGCATTTAATTTTCCTGATGTTTCCTTCATTATGTATTAGTTGATTATTTTACATATAGTTTCCTGAAAAATATTTTTAGAGAATACTTGGTAAGGTTTTGGGGGATTTTTTGGGCAGGGAGGTGGTGGTGCCATTTGATGGACAAATTTGCTTGGAGTCTTCTATCTTATTCACACCAAAAATGGAGGAACATAATTAATATTCTGCCTGTCTTTCCCAGGAACAACCAAATACATGAGTCTGGCATGATCTTGTTCTTCCATTAGAAGACTGGTTCATCTAGCATAACATTTTTCCTCTGCAGAACTGCAGAGATTTTTTTCTCTTCTCTTGGTCCCCACCAAATGCTGCTGACCAAACAGCAAATGTTCAATAATCCAGTTATTCTCCAAAATCACAATCCATATTAAAACTTGTAAATTTGGATTGGAAATGAGCCCCAGAAAATTATTCTCTTAACTTACTTTGTCTTCATCAAACTCTTTGTAACATTTTTTCATGATCAATTTTTCCATATTGATAGTCAGAAACAACGATATTATATACCAGTTAAATGGACTGCTGGGTCCAAAAAGCTATTACTCAAAGGTCAGCCAGTGGTGGCTAAGTAATGATGTGTGTACCCCAGAACTGCTACTGCAAGACATATCCTTCAACATCATCATCAACAACCTGGAAAGTACTAAACTAAACTAAACTAAACTAAAGTTTCAGTTTCCCTACTGAAAAGTACTAATGTGTTGTGTGGAGGCCAGGTGAATGCACAAATAACAATAGAATTAAAAAACCCACAAATTATGTGATTTATATACTGAACTCTATTAAAAGGAGTGTGGCAAGCAGATAGAAAGTACTTCTTTTACTCATGATAGAGCTGCTGCTGGCATATGGTGCCTGGTCTGGGATCCTGTTATTCTAAAAGGATGTCAAGAAACTGCAGAGGGTTCAGTGCAGGGCTGCAAAGATGCTGAGCACAGACTGCACATGACCTGCGAGGTGAAGCTGAGGGAAATCTGCTCCTTTACTCTTTACTCTAGAGGAAACTAAGTGTCCATCTACATGTATGGATTTGAAAACTGTCAGAAAGATAATAGGGCAAATTTTTCTCATTACTATCAAAGCCTATAACAGGGCCCACAGACTGAAAGTTGGAAGATTCAGACTGGGCACAGGGAAGTTTTTACTGGGAGCAAGTCACCCAAGGAGGCTGGGAACTCTTGGAGATTTTCAAGACATGACTATATGCAAAGCCATAGCTGCCCTGCTTTAGCATTATTCATGACAGTCACTCTTGAAATTCAGGTCTCCAATATTGCTATGATTCTGTAGTTTATTTTCAGGACATATTTTGTCTTGTGCAGTCCCATAAATATAGGAATCACCGTGCTCAAAGAATTCACCCCAAAACAGTCATGATTGAAAGAAAAGGTGGCTTATAGAGTATCACATTGCTAATCAAAATTATCTAGGTGTCAAACACTTCTTGATCAGTTTTTAGTTTGACAGAAGGTTTATCGAAGCCCATTTTTACAGATGTAATTCCTATGATTTGTCCTGCCAAATCGAGACAAGCTATAGGAATTTTGGCTTGCAGAACTCAGTGAAACATGCAAAGATTTAATCTATCCTAATGCAGCCTCACCTGACAAGTCTCTTAGGGCATTTTTCTGAAAGGCAGGAGTGAAATCAGCTCTGAACAAACTTATAAGTTCAGTCTGTTACAGTTTAGCACATCCTGCGTTCACAGATACAATTTTTGTGAGCCAAAATGCAAAAATGAGGTGTGGTGATTACAAGAATGTCTCTCTGAGGTATTACAGGGCATAAAGTACAGCCAGAAAACATTCATCATATAATTATCTCAGTGTTTTAGTATCCATCTTACTTTATAAAATGTGTTTTAAGAAAAAAAGAGGTACAATTATTTTATTTTTTTATTTAAGGGGTGATTCAGTGCTCAACCGAGAATGTTAAAGCAATAAATTCCTAGCTTCTGCCAAAGATCAGTGCTTTCTTTCAAAGATCACCAGAAAATGAAGCTTTGTCTTCTTGTGAATACTCTCAACAATGTTAAAGTCATTATTCCAATTATTAGAAGCTTAAAAATATTTTTGGATGGTTTCCTGTAAATGTCACACTCCACATACCTAAAGATTCTGCTCAGAAGTTTCAAATTTTCTTTTCATTTTATTTTTGTCAAGAGTTATCTCAAAATAAAAATGTTTGTTCTAAACTTAAAAAACGCCAGATAAAATGTAAGAAGTTTTCCTCATGAAAAAACCACCACATATTGACTGCTCATATACTTTTCAAAGCCCTGATTATAAATATCAGTGGGCCATAAATGTTAAAGGTTAATGCTGTAATTGATTGCTGTGGCTGAAAGGTGTTTAACTTTAGGAATTACCAGGGAAAAATTTATGTCTGCTGAGGTCAGATGGAAAGATCATAATGGTCCTGTCTTGTCTATAATCCTTGACTGAATCAATAGCATGGATGCCATACAAAGAAAACCTAAAGGACAGAAAAAAACATTTTGAGTTAGATGAAACTGTGAATGTACATTAATTAGATACTGAGGAAAAGATTAAAAGTATATATAAATATAAGAATTTTATAATACATTGTATAATAAGATCTATCATAAAGAATTTTTGACATATTTGAGATACAGATAAGTTCACCTTTCAACATGCTACTTTATAAGCCAAATCTTCTTCCAATCTGGACTGTTTTGGGGTGATTTTTTTGTTTATTAAAATATTAATTTTATTATCTGAATTCTTCACTGACAATGCAGTAATGCCTACTTCAGCTTATTTTAGAACTCCTTCAGTTTATAAATGCTAAAAATTGTGAGTGGCGTTTATTCATATTTTATAATCAAACATCACTCAGAGAGGTTGTGCTTTCTCAAGGCAGACCTGATCTAAAACTCCTCTCTCATGCTCCCCTACCCATGCTGTAAGTACCAACCATCACATGACACATCACATGAACATCCTGCAGTGTAATGGGAACAATTCCTTTCCACAGTGTGGTTTGTCTGGGTGTATCTGTGGATGCACAGGTTGCCTCATGTCAGGGACTGAATGATGTGTACGGACATGAGGGTGATTTCAAAATTGCATAGATTTAAGGATACTAAACACGCTTATGACCACACCATGACTGTCTCTCTCTCCGACAATTCTTTTAATATTGAGCCCAGGCATTCCTATCATCACAGAATCATTTAGGTTGGAAAAGACTCCTAAGATCATAGAGTTCAATTTTTGACCAATCACCACCTTGTCAATTAGACCAGAGCACCGTGTCGCGTCCAGTTGTATCTTGAACATCTCCAGGGATGGTGACTCCACCACCTCTCTTGGCAGCTCATTCTACATAAATATGTAGTGATGTGACTTCTTATTGTAGGAAAATGTAATGTCAAACCAGGGAATTCAAAGAAGGATGAGGAATCAAAGGTCATGTCCTAATTTTCCAAAGCAGTATTTTGGTACTCAGCAGTCAGTGTTTGAGAGAGGATTTAGGAGATTTGAATTGAGAAAGATAATAATATGGAAAAGTTTCAAAAATAGGGGGGGGAGTTAGAAAATGGAGGATTGGAATTGCTATACGAATATATCTAAGGTAAATATTCTGAATAGAAGAATAAAGTATTTAACTCTTTCTATAAATAAAATAATAAATAATACTTTGTTTCATTTTTTAATTCCAAATGTGAATGCAAAGATGGACACTGGAACAAAGAGTGTGGGGAAGGCTTTATCAATATGGCAGCTGCCATGATACCCTTTATGGTGGAATGTTGGTTTTTTTGGCAAAAAAAAAACTTGCATGTAAGTATATAATTACTGAATGTGTGTCACTAATGCCACAACCTTTTCAGGAAGCACATCATGATGTGGAAAAGCCACTTTGGGACATCAGCTGAAGACACCTGCAAAAAGGAGTCGCCCACTGGTACTGTCAGTATACCTGTAATTCTGTTCTCTGGGATTTTTTTTTTTTAATTTTTTTTTTTTTTTGGGGGGGGGAACCTCCTACCTGCTCCTAAATCTTTACTAACCTGGGTTTGTAGGTTTTAGAATGGGTCAGTGGAAATGCTTTCATATAATGGCATCTGCATGGTGTGCCGCAATCGTATTTGAAGATGACAAAGTGGGACACGCAAGACACATGGTCGTGATTACAGCAAAAACCTTCCTCAGAACTGTGGAAAAATTTCCTTCATCTCTCAATTTTCTATTAAACTGACAACATTCTTCCACTCCCAATAAGTGGTGTGCTGTTAGCTAGGGTCCAGTCATCCTTTCCAATCACCCAAAGGTGACTCCCTTGACAAGTACTCCTACATGTTAAGAGAGCCCTTGATTGAAGTGGAATATTTAATACAGAGGGAGTTATTATTATGAGGTTTCTATTCTACATGTAGGAGTGACACAGTATGGAGTAAAAATAAAGCAATGTCCAGAACTAATAATTCTGTAATCCATCACAATGAAATATAAATTAAGAAAACCTTACAATTACTCTATTTCAGGACTCAAGCCAGTTTGAGTTTGTTTACTTCAAGGGAGTTCAAACAGAAGCTTTATTTGCTTGTGATAATTCAAACAGCAAGGTGATAGATGTTAGCCCAACTAAGTTTTGGACATGATACACAAGTATGGAATTTTCCCAAGGTGTTTTTTGGCTCAATTTTTCTGTCTTTAGTGACACGTATGTCTACTTTCCCCACTTCAGACAAACAAAAAAAGGAAGACAAAGTCATTCTTTTTATTGACTCTTCCATCTGTTTTTTTATTTCTCTCTCCTTGGCAAAATGGTGAACCTCTTTATTTCTTTTCTTTAAGAACCACAGGTTATTTTCCTTGTTACCTCAGAACCAGCGAACAATCAAGCTCACCTTCTAAAATCATCTTTTCCATAGTGTAATTTACTTGCCTTCAATGGTGTAATTTACTTCTCTTCATTCCAGGCAGAATCTGGAAGTTTGTAACAAGGCAGGAAACTGTAGAAGAGAAATTATTGACTATGGCAGACACAAAATCACAGAGGCACAGAGGTTGGAAGGGACCTCTGAGGGTCGTAGGGTTCAGCCCATCTGTTCAAGCAGGGCCAGCTAGACCAGGTTGTCCAGAGCCAAGATCAGATGGCTTTTGAATATCAGTCCTATCTGATTATAAAGACAACTGTGCTGCACAGGACTGAAGAAAAACACTATTTATAACTGCCAGAAAGTAGGAAAATGTAACAAGAAATAAAATCCTAGGAAATGGTTGCTACCTTGTTCGAGTTTTTGAGGTTTCCACATAAATGTGTGAAAAAACTGTCTTAAGAGTTAGAGTTAACACTAAAGTACTTATAAACTGGAAAAAGATATTTCAGAAGTCGATGGATTTGTGTTGAATTAGAGGTGGTCTTCATTCAGAACTCATTTGCAATTTAGCCTTCTTCAAGGTCTTTACATAGATATGTTTGTATATACAGCTATAAAAGACTCAGATTTTCCTGTTTAATTTCAGCTTGCAAAGAGTAGCAGGAAGTTTGACCACAGTCAATAATCAACTCAAAGCAATGCTTCATATTACTCACTGTGTAAAAAGTTAACATACAGTAGCTATGACAAATATAAATAAAATGTGTTCCATATTGTGAAGAGATTGTGTGAGTGTGGATGTGAAATTACAAATGTATGTCACCTTCTCCTTCTGGGACTGCACTTGGCTAGAGCAACCAGGTTTTGAGTACAATGTTCTATGAAGTCTTTCTGTTCCTGTAAATTAATAAATGGTAGATATTAGTTTAATCATTATTTTTGTACAGTAGTCTTCAGACTGAAGCATATGACCAGGAAAAGGGAGGACTCAGAATTATATCCTTCTCGGTTTGAAGAAAGGAAAAGTTAAATTTGCTGTTTCTCAAGGGAAGAAGTTCTCATTACCAGGGTATATTCATGGCTTCCACAAGGATATGCAGCAGCTCTTTTGTTGAAAATGTTCTATGTCTATAATTTTTAGTGATTTGAGAAAAAGAAGAATGGCTTCCATCCCAATTCAAAAGGCTATTTTATTCAATCAGAATTTAATTTCTAGGAACTAAGTATCTGGAGAATATAAATTTCAGCAGACAATAAGTTATGTCCTTCTTGCTAGCTATATTTCTGAATCACAAGTACTATTTTAACACAAGGAATCACTTTTTGCAGGCTCCCCAGGGTGTCTTGGAGGAAAAGAAATGTTTAATAAGTGCTTTAGGAGGGAGATACCCTATTTAAGGTTCTCATTCAGAATATTTAGGTAGTTATCTGTTGAGCAGCAGCTTTCCCAATAAGATGAAGTTCTGCCTTTATGTGGAAATTAAAGTCAAAGAAACAACAGCTCTCTGTCTTGGTGCTTGAGAGGCCTTAGCAATCTAGGTTGCGCCATCTGAAATATTTTAACCACGTCAAATGATTTCAATAAAGTGCCCATCACATGGCAAGGTGTCTAGTTCTATTTGATAAGTCTAAAGAGCAGATAATTTACAACAGCCACAAAATTAGTATCTCTTTCTATAAAGTCACTTGTCAGTGCTGCTTTTGTATGGTTTTCTGATTGCCACAAAATCATCAGAGCGCTCATCATCCTACAGGCTTCTGGCTTTCCACTCCTTTTCCTTATGTCCCTAAATTGTCAAGATATGATAGACTGGAGGGATAGGGCAGGGCACTTTGGAAAGGTTGTGCTTAAGGATTTGCAGAGTTTTGGAAGGCCTGGACACCCTGGGAACATATGTCAGCTGGACTGGAGGGATTTGTGTTCTAGAAACAGATCAGTGGCTAGAGAAACATCCAGTCTTTGAACTCAAGATGTTTTCTCAACATTCAGAATCAGTATGTAAATCCAAACACAGCTGCTTGGTGAGTGAACAGAAAGAGGCAACTTTACTTTTCCCTATGACAGTTTGGATATTCTTCATCAATCACAGAGAGGTTGCTGTGACAAGCAATTTTCATAGTTTTCTTTTTCAGGAAATTTTAAAGAAATATCATTATGGCTTGCTTCAAATAAATATTTTGGCAAATAGAAAAAAAAGTAACTCTCTATGTTCAAAAGAGTATGGTTTCCTTCCTTCCTTCCTTCCTTCC